>CM060355.1:116242839-116387839 GCA_030545235.1 Helianthus tuberosus
GTTAGAAATTTGTTACAAGTTTATAAAAATTGTAAAAAGTTTATAATATGACACGTATTATATATTAATTTTGGCAAATATGTCGTCAGACGAGGAGGAGTTTGGTGCGGTACAGGTGCCTAGTTTCGATGAGATGGCCGGGAGTGATTGTTTGGGTATTCCCTATATGGACTACCCGAACAATTCTAGGGAGTATAAACGTTTTAACAGGTTGCGACAAATGAAGGTGGGTCGGCAGAGGGCGTTGTCATGGGAGGCTTTACGGGAGGTCGGGGAGGAGGAGAGAGCCCGGGGTTTGATCAGGGAGAATTCCCTGTGGGATCGCATGTTTTCGGTGGCGGCTGGGCCGTCTTATAGGACCATGATGGTGGAGTTTCTGTCCACATTCGTGTTTCGTCCACGGCCGGCTGACCGGCCCAATTCGGATATGGACGATCCGAACGTGGAAGCACCGCCTCCCGAGGTATCTTTCTGTTTGTTCGGGCAGCGACATAATTGGTCGTTGCGTCAGTTTGCTGTTGCCACCGGGTTCTATACCGATGATGAGTTGGTTCAGGACATCTATACCACCGCGATTTGGGCTATGCCTGATGATCAGTTGTTTGCTTGGTGGCCCACTCTATGTCCTGGACCCTTCGGTAAGAAGTCCTGAGTTTCTGAGATTCCTAACCCACTCGTTCGCTACATACACCGCTG
Source organism: Helianthus tuberosus (assembly GCA_030545235.1). Taxonomy (NCBI): domain Eukaryota; kingdom Viridiplantae; phylum Streptophyta; class Magnoliopsida; order Asterales; family Asteraceae; genus Helianthus; species Helianthus tuberosus. The sequence continues at coordinate 116,243,536 of CM060355.1, forward strand.
CATTGCCACGTCGATCTCTGCGCGTGGCAAAAGCAACGAGTGGGTCACGAAGGTGGATTTGTTCTTTCTGTACTGCTTATATACGGGCACACCGTGCCCCCTCCATCGCTGTCTGGCGGATTATTTCGCCTCGTACGGCAAACGGCAGAGGCGTAGCCGTTTGATTAGAGGGGCGTTTATCACGCGTATTGCCCAACATTGTGGTCTGTATTACCCATTCCTTGAGGATATGCCGTCCCCAGCACCACACGAGCTCTTAGATCTTAGGACGATGAGAGGGATGAAGATTGCGGTGAACTTTCCGGATATCGGGCATCGGTTTGTTGACGAACACCAACAGATTTATGAACCCCAACCGATAGTCCACCAGGCACTGCTCGAGGCTGGGGAGGTGGAGATGCCGCATATTGCTGACGTGCCTATTATGGATGGAGACATGGAGCCTCAGGTTGACCAGGGGCATCCGCAGGAGCCGCCACAGATTCCACAACACGTTTATCATGTAGTACGGTTGCCTCAGTCCACCCAACGTTTCCTTGAGAGGCTGGTGGCGGGTCAGGATGGTATGATGGCCAGCTGGACACAACAGTTTCAGCGGATGGACAGGCGGATGGAGGATTTGATGGAGTGGGTGATGGCTAGTGAGGCCGAGAGACGTACCCAGGCGGGGTTGCCGGTTCGACCCCCGCCACATCCACGAGTGTATCCGGGTTTCGACATGGAGGCAGGTCCGTCCGGGACGCAGGCAGGTGGTGGGGATGATTCTGACGACAGCGATGTGGAGATGGAGGATTAGTATTTGTATTTGTTGGGTGAATTTTATTTTGTTAAACATTTGTGGGCATGTATGAACAAATATTTATTTCTTTTTGTTTATTTTGGTATGTTTAAACATTTGTAACTTGATGAATGTTTGTTCGTTTTGTTATTTATGCTTAGTTATTTATGCTTAGTCGACTTATTTTAAAAAACAACATTTTTAAAAAAAAAACTTAGTATATATAATAACAATGAAAAATAACAAGACAAACAACACAATATTCGATTACTTTTTTTTAAACTTAATATATATAAAAAACGGCATTTATAACTAATATTCGATTACATGTCTTGCATAAACTTACATACTAACAATGAAAAATAACAAGACAAACAATACAAAAAAATCCAACTGATTATCAACCAACGTTCCCTCTTACGAACAACACTTGAATGAATATCTTCAAATTCCACTTCTTGCAATTTATAAATTCGAACCTCCTCTCTCAAAAAATTGACTTCGTTTTGAAGCAGAGCCTTCGTATCCATCAGTTCTTTGATGACCACACATGCTCGACGACACATGGGAGGATCAACCCACACAAAGAAGTTGCACTTAGAACGCTGACACGAAAAAAATAAATCACTAATATACAAGGGTTAATGGAAAAAAATACATTAAAACATACCATACCGTGACAAGTGTAAAATTGACGTCCGGGATTAGCTTCAGTCCAAGATGTTCTTAGTGCAGCCGTCCTACCACATCTACAAACAACCATTGTGAATTTGTGATTGTGAAGATGGTGTATATTTCTGTGGCAAGTAAGGATGACAAAAATACCGGACATTTGCAACCAACATATACAAGCTTAAAAAAAAACCAAACCAATATGCCGCTCATAGGCCCATACGCGCGTATCGTGGGTACGGACCCTGATAACTTTTCAGCCCATATGCCTCGTATAGCCCGATGAGACCCATATCCACCTACCTTTTCTGAAAAGTTGACAGGACATTTATGACACCCCACTTGCATATGCCTCTCATCGACCCATACGGGTCTCATTGAAGTTCAGTTTCACTTCCTTTTATAGTTTAACCGAGAACAAGTACATATCCAAATACACAAGTTATTTTTTGGTTGGACGAGTTCTGGACCACACGATGACAATCCGGAAGGGGACCGCACGCGTCTCTCGTATCGGTCTATATGGTCATAATATTCAAGGTTTGTTTACCCTTGTTTTTGTGGTTTTATTTTGGCGGTTTGTGGTGGTGTTGGGGTTGGGGTTGTGGTGGTGGTGGTGGTAGTGGTGTTGGGGTTGTGGTGGTGGTGGTGGTGGTGGGGGTGGGTCGGCTGGGGTGGTGGTGGTGGTGGGTCGGCTGGGGTGGTGGTGGTGGGTAGGCTGTGGTGGTGGTGGTGGTGGGTCGGCTGGGGTGGTGGTGGTGGGTCAGCTGGGATGGTGGTGGTGGGTCGGCTGGGGTGGTGGTGGTGGGTCAGCTGTGTTGGTAGTGGTGGTGGTGGGGGTGGGGGTGGGGGTGGGGGGGGGGGTGGGTCGACTGGGGTGGTGGTGGTGGGTCGGCTGGGGTGGTGGTGGTTGACGGTGGTGAGGTGGTGTTGTGTTGTGTTGTGTTGTGTTGTGGGTGGTAGGCTGTGGTGGTTGAGGGTGGTAGGTTGTGGTGGTGGTGGTGTGTTGTGGTAGTTGGGATGGTGGTTTTGGTGGTGGTTAGGTTGTGGGTGGGCGGTGGTGGGCGGTGGTGGTGGTGGGTGGTCGGCTGTGGTGGTGGTGGGTGGTCGGCTGTGGTGGTGGTGGGTGGTGTTCTGTGGTGGTGGTGGTGGTAGTAGTGGGTGGCCGGCTATGGTGGTGGTGGGTGGTCGGCTGTGGTGGTGGTGGTGGTGGTGGTAGTGGGTGGTCGACTATGGTGGTGGTGGGTGGTCGGCTGTGGTGGTGGTGGTGGTGGTGTTGGTGGTGGTGTTGTTTGTTTATTATATTTTACAATATAATTTCTAATATCGAGTCTAACACTATAATTCTAGGTTTTTTAACAGGATATCGAAAGTCGGTTTTTGACGGTGGTGGAAACGTAATTCTTATGGAGAAGTGCACTGCGTTCATATTTCAGATTCAAACGAGTACCTAAGCTCATATTTCAGATTCATGCGCCGGGACATCGATCTAGGGTGAGGTGCTTGGCGGTGGGGGATGCATCATCCAACATCAATTGCCAAGTCACCCGGAACTCCGACATTGTCAGATGTTACCGTGCAAATAGCATGAAACTCTCATATTGTCGATTCTGGGTGCACTCTTGATAGCATCTACCGACGCGCGGTAGTTCCGTCACCGGCATCTACCGACGCCCGGTAGTTCTGTGACCACCATATACCATCACGCGTCTGAACCGGCTTTTAAACCGGACGGAATCTACGAAGAAACTGTTCGATTTCACGGTTTGTTTGAGAACCTGTTTCAGATACACAACGGTCTCTTTGCTTCGTCCACTAGAACTATTTGTGTATGCATTCTTTTGGCTGTTAACTACCGGGCTGTCTTTGTATTGTGTATGCCGCACCCATCGTTTTCATGTACAGGAATTCAAAAATATGTAACAATTAGCGATCTAGGGTTTAGGGTTTAGTCGCATTCTGTATCAAAGTTACATGTTTTGTGTATTAATATAAAACGATGTTTAATTACATTTTGAATTACGTTTCTTGTTGCGTTATGGTTAATAAACGACAATTGAAAAACAACTAAAGACTTTCAGAAGTTGACATTTTTTAACATACACATTGCGTTACGGAAACAATTAAACACATAATAATAATTGATAAATAAAAGGGTTGACATTTAATAAAACGTTATAATATACCCATTTAATAAAATTAAACACATAATAATAATTGATAAATAAAAAAGTTGACATTTAATAAAACGTTTAATAATACTTATAAAAAATTGGCATTTTATAATATATACAATTCGTTTTATAAAAAAAATTGACATTTAATAATACTTATAAAAAATTGGCATTTAATAATATACACAATTCATTTCATAAAAATATGAAGTTTTTATAATACTAACACAATTTTTTATAACAACATTTTATATATTTTTTAATTTTCTTAATATTTCACAACTTCCCCATACAAATACCCTATCAAAATAAAGTTCCACACACCCCAATCATTGGTAATCATTGGCTGACACCAAATGATTGGCATTAATTAGATGGTACGGGGTGTGTAAATACTTTTCAAACGTATTGGGCAATGATGGGCGTATGGGTGGGGCCAGTTTGAGACGTATTGGGCAATGAGGGTCATTTAGAGTTAGGGGGTGTGTAGATACTTTGGGGGGGGGGGGGGGGGGATACCTCCTCCGTAAAAGAAACTCAAAATACTCCTAAATGAGTCGTATTCATTTCAACCATTGGTTAACATGTGAAGTTTGGGTGATGTGTTCTTGTGATAGAAATAACCCTAAGCATATCAACCTAAATAGACACACTACTTTTTTTTTAAGGGTGACTTTCTATGTACAGTACCTATTGGTCACCGGGTTCATGTCAAAGACAATCCCCCGTCAGCCCCGCTCTTCCGGACGCGATGTTCGATCGGGCCCCGGCACTACTTGACTATTTGTTTTGAAATTTTTACACCATACGTTAGCTAGGTTCATGGGTTGACGTATTTAATCTCATTACTCATTTTTCTGTACTAAATGTGTTTTATATAATAAATTAAACTATTTTTGTATTTAATTGTCAATGTTCACAGTTAAAATGATATACTTTAAACATAATAGTAATTCCGTTATAGATAAATATTATGTAAATTAAGAATTTTAAATATTAATTTGCAATAAAAGAAACTCAAAATACTCCTAAATGAGTCGTATTCATTTCAACCAATGGTTAACATGTGAAGTTTGGGTGATGTGTGTAACATAGTTTTGGAGTTGGTTTCGTGTTTGCACTACTAAATGGGATCACACATGCAAAATTTATGAAATTTATCGGTAGGTAATTAGTGTCAATTTTTCCTTGGGAGCAAATTATACTAGAAAAATTTCTAGTATAATTTAACTCTGAAAGATTTCACGTGTTAATACAATGTGAACCATATTGAAAATTTTATTTGACTAATTCAAAGTGAGGGGGCATGAATACGAAGATCTCAAATTTGAACCGAATTTACAACAGTGCCTCCGTTAACCGGCTAAGTGGAATAAGTGTCGCTGAAGTTTTAAGACGGCTTATGCAAGACATACAGCTAAACATAAAGTGTTGTTTCCAAACATGGGGCTTGGGATTTAGTATAAAAAAGTTTGAAGTGGGCACCCATGCTTAACGAGGTTGCATCGGCGAAAAGGTCCAAAACTTTCATGTAAAACGAATATAGTAACGGTGATTTAGATGCGCTTTGATTCAAGTAAAATGAATACAAGAACCTCGACGCCCAATCAGGAAGGACAAAACAAGCCTGGAAGTACATAGTTACATACCATAGATTTAAACTACAAAAAGGAAACTAAAATGCAAATCATAAGTTCAAATAAAAGTTGACCATGAAGAAATACTTAACATAAATCCAACTTGAGGTCTTATTCAGTACCATATTTTTCATCTTAAAAAGGACGAACCAACATATTCACGATCTCAGAAGGCTTGACAGACCATCAAGAATCTGAACTTACATGCTTATTGCATTTATGAAACAAGATTTGATATTATCTTGCAGTTCTGCTCCAACGTTCTTTAAACAATCATCATATTTATATAGTGATTGCTGCCCAGATTGATCTTTGATCTCTAGATCGCAAATGATAAACTAACTTGAATATAACATGAATTTGAATACAATGAGTGTAATTGAATGTGAATGAATGAACATGAACGAATTCTACAAATGAAATCTATCCCTATTTATAGTTTCTAAAAGGTGCGAACGAATAGACGCGTCCTTTCACGAACGGGTGTGTGTTTTGGATCTTGTGGATGAGAATGAACTTGAAAGGTTGTGTCTTCTTGTCCAAGAGTCATGTCCCTTTGTTTCTCCTTGTGGCCGAGATCAAACAGGTGCGACTCCAAGGGTGTCGCAACCCTTGGGGTGTTGGTTGACAAGTTCTGTTTTGTCAACTTTAGTCCCTGTACTTTGTAACTGCCATATAACTACCTTTTTACTATATACGAATAAACCCTTGCACTTTGGATGTGTAGAGATTAGTGATTTCATTCACCCCCCCTAATCTTGAACATCCTTGAGTTGTTGTAGATCTTGAACTCCGAGCAGTTCTCGCATTGTAGCAAACTTGACTCTTGCCAGTGCCTTCGTTATTATGTCTGCCCGTTGTAGTTCTACACTTATGTGTTCCACATTGATGTGTTCGTTCTCCACGCATTCCCTTATGAAATGATAGCGTGTGTCAATGTGCTTGCTTCTTCCATGAAAGACTGGATTTCTCATGAGTGCTTTTGTAGAAACATTATCCACCCTTAGTGTTATCTTCTCTTCCTTCCAGCCTATAACTTCACTTAGTAATCTTTTAAGCCATAGTGCTTGGCATGCTGCTGCAGTGGCTGCCATGAATTCTGATTCACATGATGATAATGCCACTGTCTGTTGCTTCTATGTGGACCGGGTTATAGGTGATTCTCCAAAGTAGAATACTAGACCAGTTGTCCCTTTTCCTTTGTCTGTATTAACACTATAACTGCTATCACTATAACCTGTGATCTTACATCCTCCTTGCTTCTTGTAGAGAATTCCATGCTCTTTAGTTCCTTTGATATAACGTAGTACTTGCTTCACTGCTTTCAAGTGTTGCTCCTTTGGTTCTTGCATGAATCTACTAAGCAGACTGACTAGGTAACATAGATCTGGCCTTGTATGCAATAAGTACCTGAGAGAACCTATCAGGCTTCTGTTGTCACGGCCCCCGTCCCGGTTTTACCCGGTCCAGGAGCCGCGGGACAGAAACCCGTGGTATTTATTATTTGAGTTGACAGCGGAAGTCTAGCAGGATCTTTTAAACTTGAAAATGCCCGGTTATTTTATTTCACAATTAGGGATAAATCCCGTAATTTACAATATAGGAATTTTACTAGGAAATTCCCTGTTTTACAAAACATGTTTATTTATTTATTTGAGCCACTACTTTAAGCTTGTTAGTGCTCCGTAGCACTTTTCCTTGATTCACAGCAGGTCACCTGAAACATGGTTTAAAAATATTTTATCAGCGGGGAAATACTGGCGAGTCACTCAATTTGATAAAATGACACATAGCTATAAATTACAGCATAAGAGCGATTACAATGGTTCCTATCTTATTTTTATCTGGCGCCGTGTCACCTCCTGGTGACGATGGTCATACCACTATTGGGTCCTTTCACCCAAGTAGTGATGATTATCACTGTTAGGATTTATTAGCCTAACCGTGAGAAATTAGTAATGTGCACAATACCCCACTAGCCAGTGATTCAAGATAACCACGACTTAATCCATGTAATTATAACTTTTGAAAATGATTTGGAGTATTGTAAAACAATGTTGATAAAAAGAGAATGACTCACTTTGCAAGTTTAAACAGGCAGAGTTTAGCCTACTGATTAGCCTTGTAACCTAATTTAAATAACAATGCACACGAACTAGGTCAGTAACATAATACAACATTTACGATAACTCATGAGATCGAAACCCTCACAACGAATGACAAAGTGCAACACTCAAACATCCATCGAATTCACGACGAATGACAAAGTATAGCGCTAATCTGGGCAGCACTTAAACATCCATCGGATTGGTTTCAATCGATCGGACATTGAATCGTAGCAGTGATCGAGTTATTACCCTGTTATCGCGGCAGAATTTCGTGTTGTGTGTTTTGAAGTAAACAGACGATATCTCAGCGTACGAATTGAATTTTAACGTCGAACCAATGCCAAAATGCAAGTGCCAAACCCTACATTTATATGCTGAAAAATGGTCCCCGTCGCGTGGCGCGCCAGGGACACCTGGCTCCCGCGCGTGGCGCGACGGGCCACTTTTAGCATAGGGTAGCCTCGTGTCTTCGTAGCTTAGGTGAGTCGACCGTTCGAAGAAATTTAATTTTGACAACAAACTGTGAGGATAATATCGATTAGGGAATACCCCCCCCCCCCCTGAGTTTTAGAAGCCCTGATCCTGATTTCGATTGTTCTGAAAATTTTAGGGGTTATGCAGGATTACTTGGGGGTTTCCATTAGGGTTTCCTATTGGACAAATTAAAATAAGATATAGTGTTTTTAATGAGAGTTGTTACATCCTCCCCACCTTATTAAAAAAATCTCGTCCTCGAGATTTACTGGAATAAGTAGGGATACTTTCGCTTCATTTCCGACTCTAGCTCTCAAGTGTACTCCGGTCCTCTCTTTGAATCCCACTTGACTTTGACCAGCACTAGTCGTTTGTGTTTGAGAAACTTGACATTTCTGTCTTCTATCTGCAGTGGCTTCTCAACAAATTTTAACTTCTCATTGACCTCCACATCTTGAAGAGGTACTACCAGGGACTTGTTAGATAAACCTTTCTTAAGGTTGGATACATGAAATACGTCATGTACCCCTGCTAGCTCTTTTGGTAGTTGTAAGCGATAGGCACTGGTCATATTCGCTGGACTACTGGGAATGGTCCTACATACCTTGGACTTAACTTTCCCTTCTTTCCGAACCGTACTACTCCTTTCCAAGGAGAAACTTTCAAGAGTACCTTATCTCCGACTTGAAATTCCAATGGCTTGCGCCGATTGTCTGCGTAACTCTTCTGGCGATCTCGAGCCGTTTTCATCATTCCTTGATTTGAGTGATCTTGTCGGTAGTTTCTTGCACTATTTTAGGACCTGATAATTGGCTTTCTCCTATTTCTGCCCAACAAACGGGAGTTCTGCACTTTCGCCCATATAGTGCTTCGAATGGGGCAGCTTCAATGCTTGCATGATAACTATTGTTATAGGAGAATTCAATTAAGGGTAGGTGGTCATCCCAATTTCCACCAAAATCTATCACACATGCTCTGAGCATGTCTTCCAGGGTTTGGATCGTCCTTTCACTTTGTCCGTCTGCTTGAGGATGGTAAGCTGTGCTTAAATTTAGTCGGGTTCCCATTGCTTCCTGGAAACTGGTCCAGAAATGGGAAGTGAAACGACTATCTCTATCCGATACAATGGCGAGTGGAACTCCATGTAAGGATACTACCTCGTCTATATAACTTGGCTAGCCTTTCCATGCTAAAGGTTTTTTTCATGGGTAGAAAATGAGCTGATTTGGTTAATCGGTCCACAATTACCCAAATCGCATCATTACCTTTTCTGGTTTTGGGTAACTTAGTAACAAAATCCATGGTTATAAGTTCCCATTTCCATACAGGCATTTCTAACTGTTGTAGTAGACCTGAAGGTTTCTGGTGTTTTGCCTTAACTTGTGAACAAGTAAGACACTTAGAAACGTATCTGGCTATGTCCTTTTTCATTCCTATCCACCAGAAGTTATTTCTTAAATCTTGGTACATTTTATTGTTACCAGGATGCATGGTATACCTAGATGTATGGGCTTCCTCTAAAATATTATTTCTTAACTCTCCTTGCTTAGGTACCCAAATCCTTTTCTTATGGAATCTCCAAATTCCATCACTTCCTTGCTCTAATTCCTTTATTCGTCCTTTCATTCCTTCAGCATCATCCTTGATTGCTGTTTCCTGAATATTCTTCAGTTGTTCCATTAAGTCTAATTGCAGATTTAATCTAAGAGCACGAACTCGCTTTTGCTTTTCATGATACTTACGACTTAAGGCATCTGCTACTACATTTGCCTTTCCTTCGTGATATTGAATATCACAGTCGTAATCGCTTAAAATTTCCATCCATCTTCTTTACCTCATGTTTAATTCTTTTTGCCCAAATATGTATCTTAAACTCTTATGATCTGTATAGACAGTAAACTTACTTCCGTACAGATAATGTCTCCAAATCTTAAGGGCAAAAATTATGGCTCCTAATTCTTAGTCATGAGTCGTAAAGTTTTCTTCGTGCTTTTTCAATTGTCTTGAGGCATACGCAATTACCTTTTTGCGTTGCATTAGCATACATCCTAATCCTAGCTTAGAAGCATCACAGTAAACTTCAAAATCTTCTATTCCTTCTGGCAAAGCTAGAATTAGGGCGTTTGTTAATCTTTGCTTTAAAATCTTAAAAGCCTCTTCTTGCCTAGGTCCCCATTCAAACTTAACTGCTTTATATGTTAGCCTAGTCAATGGTACAGCTATCTTGGAAAAATCCTTAATGAATCGTCTATAGTATCCAGCTAACCGTAGAAAACTTCTAATTTCCATAGCTGATTGCGGGACCTTCCATTTAGTGATCGCTTCTATTTTGGATGGATCTACATGAATATCTTCATGATTCACCATATGTCCTAAAAATTGCACCTCCTGTAGCCAAAATTCACACTTCGAGAATTTGGCATAAAGTTTCTCCTTTCTTAACAAAGTTAAGAGTACACGTAGGTGCTCACAATGCTCGTCCTGACTTTTGGAATAAATGAGTATATCGTCGATGAAGACAATTACAAATTTATCCAAATACGGTTTACAGATTCTATTAATCATGTCCATAAATGCTTTGGGAGCATTTGTTAGTCCGAATGGCATGACTGTAAACTCGTAATGACCATACCTAGTTCTGAAAGCAGTTTTAGGTATGTCTTCTTCTTGTACTTTCAACTGATGATATCCGGAGCGTAAGTCTATCTTAGAAAAGTATCTAGCTCCTTGAAGCTGATAAAAAAGATCATCAATCCTAGGTAATGGGTATCGATTCTTGATTGTAACCTTATTCAATTCCCTATAGTCGATACACATTCGCATCGAACCATCTTTCTTCTTTACGAACACTGGAGCTCCCCACGGGGATGAACTAGGTTGTATAAATCCTTTGCTTAGTAATTCATCTAACTGCTTTTTCAATTCTAGCATTTCGATGGGTGCTAACCGATAAGGTGCCTTGGCTATCGGTGTAGTTCCAGGAATTAAATGAATTCTAAATTCTACTTCCCTATCGGGTGGTAGTACAGGTAGTTCTTCCGGAAAGACATCCGAGTATTCTGATACTACTGGAATATCCTTGAGTTCTTTACCTTTGGTATTAACAATTACCGAAACCATATATGTTATTCCTTGTTTTCTTGAATAACTGGCCAATTTCATTACTAAAATGAATTTCATTGATTTACGTGGCTTATCTCCTATAATCACCACTATTTCTCCTGTGGGTGTATGAATTTCTATGGAATTCTTATCACAAAGAATTCAAGCATGGTTGGCTACTAACCAATCCATTCCTAATACCACATCGAATCCAGCTAAATTTATAGGTAAAAGGTTTGCAGAAAATTTATGGCCTAAGAGCTCTATCTTTCCTTCTCGCAAAACCTTTTCTATTTTAACAGAATTCCCATCTGCCGTTTCGACAGAAAAAATTTGTCTAGGGTTGGTTAAGGGTAAGTTAAGAACTTGGCAGAATGAAGTATTTATAAAACTTTGGTTTGCACCAGAGTCAAATAATACTTTTGCATAAACGTCATAAACTAGGAACGTACCAGCTATCACGTCTGGGATGAGTTCCGCTTCTTGAGTAGTCAGCTGAAAGGCTCTTACGTTCTTTTTGGTAGTTCCATCTGCAGGTTTGGCTTTTTTGTCAGCTGGTTTGACCAGTTTCGGGCAGTTCGGCTTAAAATGTCCAGCTTCTCCACAGTTATAGCAGATTGTTGACTTCTTCCTCCTGCAATCTTCTTTTTGATGCCCCGGAATTTTGCAGAAATTGCAATACCCTTTGCATTTTCCAAAATGCTTTCTTTTGCAGGTATTGCAAAATGGAACAGTGGAAGATTGTCCAGTTCCCTTTTTCTTGAAATTACTACTATTACCCACACGAAATCCTTGGGTAATCTTTTGGGCTACTTCCTTTTTCTGGTTTTCTTCTCTTGTGCGTACCAACCCGTCAGTTAGGGTGTTAGCTAATTCCACAGCATCGTCAATAGTGCGGGGTCTCGCAGCTTTGACAATGTTACGAATTTCACCAATCAAACCCCAGATGTAGTGAGAAATAAGTACCGGTTCTGGCGAAGCCTGGGTAGGTACAACTCTAGCATACTCGAAGAATGTCGAAGTATACCCTTGACAGTCTACATCCACCATCCGGCGGTTCAAGAATTTATTTTCCATTTGCTCTTTCTCATATTTGGGACATAATTTTCTTTCCACCAACCGCTTAAATTCTTCCCAACTCATGGCATAGGCCATGTCACTTCCCTTGGCTTGTAACAATGTATTCCACAATTCTAGTGCCCCTTCTTTAAAAAGATGTGACGTGTACATGACCTTGTCTTCCTCGGCACATTTACGTATTTTAATTACTGCCTCGGTTTTTTCCAACCAACGCAGTGCGGCAGTTGCCCCCTCGTTTCCTGCAAATTCAGCCGGTTTACAGGCAAGAAAATCCTTGTAAGTGCAACCAGACGTTGCAGCTTTCATTCTTTTAAGAAACGGGGCTTGTGTCCCATCATCATTGTTGCCACCTCCATTTACACTATTACTGAAACTGTCATCACGAGTACGTTTGCTGGGAATAGGTGGTGGAAGTTCAACAGGATTTCGGGCAGCAGCAAGAATTGCTGGAATAGCGTTTGCTATTCCCTGGGCAACGATGTTTTCTATATCTTGCCTATTCAGAAATTGATCTTCATGGTTTTGCTCGGATTGGTTAACTTCGTTAACTGGTTCATTACTAGCGTGTTCCATCTGGTAATTAATAATATATATAAGTTATTAACACAAAATAATTAACAATCTAACACAACAAAGCAATCGCACATAATCATGTCAACACATATAGCCAAAATTGTCGACTTTGCAACTTCCATATTTTTATATATTTTAGTATGCATTCGTACACACCAAATATTTTACAAAAGTTTTATTTTAGGTTATTTTACATGATTATATTTTTATTATTATATTATTATTAAACACACATTCCCCTATTTCCTGCGTCCACCAGCTCCTCGCCATAGAGGCGGAGTTCAGCCAAGTTCTCGGTGCTCATTGGTGGGTGTAGTGGAGGCTCAGGATCAAATTGAGGGAAGAAGGTATTTGGGTTATTTAGGAGGTTCTGAAATTGCCAGTCCGTTGTCCACCATTGTTCTAGCTTTACTGGTAGAGGTCGGGGGTTAACAAGGGGATCTGGAATAGCATGTTCCAGATTAACTGGAAGTTGGGCTTCAGCTGGGTAATTGAAAAGAGTCTCATCGGCAGGTCCGATGTGTGACAACCATCACTTTTCCGTACATTCCGTACACTAGATGAACAGTAATTTGTGCTTTAATGGCTGTACATGATCTAGTTTACCAGACAAATAAATTTCTGAATTCCATACAAGTGAATTCATGAACTTGTTATACTACAAGAATTACTTCATGATGGCGTTGCGTCAGAAATACTAGTAAACTCACCGGTAAGACACACTGTGTCAACGGAACTGCAGAAAGCAGTCCGACATTAAAATTGGGGCCCAGGTGTAGGTCCAACGACAAGAATATATTAAAACCAAGAGTACATACAAGGGTTTACATATATACCATCCGGAAGCTAAAATACGCACTAAAAAGCACCCGAAACGCACTTTAAGTGCATAATTTTAATAAATTCAGCTACAAATAAGCTTTAAACACATAAATATTATGTAGAATTTATGTTTTATTATCCAGAATACTTCCCTAAGTGTCGGGAATTCAAAGTGTCACGAAGAGATACTTGAAAGGCACTAAACTGTGCAATTTAGCACTTTAACGAACCGGTATTTAACCGAACAACCGGACATTACCCGGAACACCAAAATAATGCTAGAAGCGTTGTTCTTATTTTTCTAAGCTAGTTAGGGTCCCCGAACACCCTAACACACTATATTATGTTATGACACCTAAACCTTTAATTATTCCACTTAACTTGTAGCTAGATCTTGTAACTAAGAGTTGAAACCAAACTAGAACCCCCCCCCCCCCTAAGTGGACGGTCACCATGGGGGCTCCACACTATGATTTTGTTTGAATATTTTATTTGATATTCTAGGATGATATTAGACACATTAAGCACCATGTAAACAAATGTTGGAGTTAGGCTTATAAAAACCAAAAGTCCTAAACACTTAACATCCTCCATCAACATTCAAGACCCACAAAATCCTCCTCCTTCTTCTCCAAAGGCTACGGCCTCAAACCCCTCTCACCACATCTTCATTTTCAACCAATCTACAACCAATCCATGGTGATCTAAAGGTGTAAGAAGCATATTTAGGAATGTGGGAAGCATTGGAACTTGAAGGACCTTCATGGAGAGCTATTAACCACTTCATTTCTTCTCTTGATCTTCCCTAGCTTTGAGCTAGTAGTAAGTGCCTCTAAACATCATCTTGATCTTATTTATGGTGGTTAATAGCAGATGTATTGGTTAAAAATAAAAAAAACATACAAGAATATGACACAAAGTCTTGAACATAAGTGATTAATGTTGGATAAAGAGAAACTAGTTGTGTAAATCTTGTGAAACTTGTCTAGTTGTGATTATTTGATGTTGTTTGTTACTAGAAGTGGGATGGATCATCATCTAACCATACTAGATCATGTTCAAGAACATGAACTAGTAGTATGCTAGTGTTAGAGATGTGAAAGATGATGAACCCTTCCACTCATGAAACATGAACTTGAGTAAACGTAATTTTTCTTGTAAAATAAGACTCTAAACATGTAGATGTAAAGATCTACAAGTGGTTTTTCAGAAGAACCAAACGGAAAATGCTAGTTTTGTTAAAACCCGGATATTTTATAAACAAGAAGCATTTATAGCAACTAAACAAGTGTGTAAACACTTGTGTAACAATGAAATTTCGTAAAGAAATATTTTTGTAAACCTTGACTAGAAGTTGTAAAACTTCAAGTTCTTTAAAAATAAAGATTATAAGAAACTAAACTTATTTTTAAAGATAACAAGACCTACTAAACATGTTAGTGACTTACTACATAATTTTTCAAACTTTCAAGTTCATAAGTTTGTGGTATATGCTTGTTTTGACAAGCTTGGCAAATAAAGATTGTGTTGTTGATATTGTTGATGATTTAAAAGAAAATAAACACATGTTTTGAAAACATGGGAAACCTCCATTTTTTGGGGAAACTCTGTCAAAATTTTTATAAATTTTGACACTTAGAAAAATATAAGTTTTATTGAGAAACTTATTCCCTAAAAATGTATTTAAAAATATTACCAAGGTTTCCCTAATTTTTGGTGATAAGAAATGATGATATCTTCAAGATTAAAATTTACGTTAAGTATGTATATTTTTGAGAGAAAAATATATATTATTTGATCACCAACTTTTGTGCTAAGTGTATATAGTATGTGTTATATGTGCTAGTGTATTAAGACTTAAAAATACACTAAATACTTTTGAGAAGTAAAAACACAAAGGTACACATACAACATACAAGATACATAATTCGGGTGCAAAGTGCAAAACACGAGATACTTATATTTATTTTTGGGAAAATAATATAAGTAAGATATTTAGTTAAAAATATAAAATATTTTTAACACAACCATACAAATACAAAAGAGAGTGACTGCACTTGTGCGACGCAAGTCTAGTGACTAACGTTAAGAAAACGCGTATAGGTCACGACGTTAATTAAGCAAATCCGGTGAAGTTTACGACGCATGAACGCAAAGTTGTGAGTTCATGCTCCCCCTTTTCCTTAACTGTTTTTGGTTTTATAACTCTCGGGGGTGAAATACATGTTACAAATATTACAATTTTTACAAGTGGTAAAAATGCGAGAAGCACACTTGGTGAGAACGAGAACCGAGTATGATGTGCTTTAAGAAATGCCTAGAAAATACTAGATCATGTGAGCATAGACTAGATATTGAGATGCCATTAAAACTTAATTAGGGTCGAGGGTTAGATCTAACGGGTACGGCCGAGCCCCACTCATGGTCCTTATGTGACCTCTTGAGTGCTTCGGTGTCCCAGTCGAGGGAAATCGACGCAGTCAAGGGTAATTGACACAGTCAAGGTAAATCGACACAGTCGAGGTTAATCGACACAGTCGAGGGCAATCGACACAGTCAAGGGAAATTGACACAGTCGAGGTTAATCGACACAGTCGAGGGTAATCGACACAGTGAAAGGAGAAAATACTAATGCTCCCTATGTCCTCACATGCCTTAATGTCCTTGCACAAACACTCATTTAGTACGTGGTGCACACAAGAAAACTTGATTTATACGATGAATACTTGATTTGTAAAAGTTACAAACTATGTTTTCATACAAGATATACAAAACACATGAACTCGCTCAACTTTATGTTGATGTTTTCCAAAATTACATGTATTTCAGGTGACAGGATGGATCTTGGGCGCAAGTGTCGTAATTAGAAGTAGACTACAAGCGTGGATGTCATCCACTTTTGTCAAATTGTAACCTAGATGAAGGTTGTGTTTTAAAACTTAAGAAATTAAGTGTCTGTAATAATCAAAATTTTCTGAATGGATGAACATCGTTTTAATCATGTAGTTGTTTATTATGATTGAATGCAATGATAACAAGCTAGTCACACATCATGCGCTTCCGCAAAAGACAGGGTGTGACACGATGAGGTTGCTATTTGCTAGTTGGCGGTCCAACTCCTCCCAGGGTGGCATCTCTTAGGCTTGCCTGGAAATTTATCCGATCTCTATTCCCTTGCCTTTATCAGTGGGATCCTCAATCTTTACAACTTTTTGTGTTGCTGGTCTCTTCCTACGCACACGCTTCCAGCCCACAAATCTTCTTTTCTTCTTCGGTTTAGGTTTCTCCTGAGGTTGAGCTTGGAATACCATTGGCTCTTCAGTGTCAGCCTGGTAGCCAGTAAAGGTACTGGTGGTATCCATATCCGAGCTATGGATAGAAAAATTTTGAAGTGCTTCGGATAGTTCATTCATGCTGTGAGCATATATGAAGAAACACACAAAATTCTAAGTTAAAATTTTGTAAATTTAAATTTTCACAGAATCATAGAATGGCAATTAGAAAAATTAAGTATTCTAAATACTTAATTGGCTTAAATCAGTGGCTCTGATACCACCTTTTTCTGTCACGGCCCCCGTCCCGGTTTTACCCTGTCCTGAAGCCGCGTGACAGAAACCCGTGGTATTTATTATTTGAGTTGACAGCGGAAGTCTAGCAGGATCTTTTAAACTTGAAAATGCCCGGTTATTTTATTTCACAATTAGGGATAAATCCCGTAATTTACAATAGTGGAATTTTACTAGGAAATTCCCTGTTTTACAAAGCATGTTTATTTATTTATTTGAGGCACTACTTCAAGCTTGTTAGTGCTCCGTAGCACTTTTCCTTGATTCACAGTAGGTCACCTGAAACATGTTTTAAAAATATTTTATCAGTGGGGAAATACTGGCGAGTCACTCAATTTGATAAAATGACACATAGTTATAAATTACAGCATAAGAGCGATTACAATGGTTCCTATCTTATTTTTATCTGGCGTCGTGTCACCTCCTGGTGACGATGGTCATACCACTATTGGGTCCTTTCACCCAAGTAGTGATGATTATCACTGTTAGGATTTATTAGCCTAACCGTGAGAAATTAGTAATGTGCACAATACCCCACTAGCCAGTGATTCAAGATAACCACGACTTAATCCCTGTAATTATAACTTTTGAAAATAATTTGGAGTATTGTAAAACAATGTTGATAAAAAGAGAATGACTCACTTTGCAAGTTTAAACGGACAGAGTTTAGCCTACTGATTAGCCTTGTAACCTAATTTAAATAACAATGCCCACGAACTAGGTCAGTAACTTAATACAACATTTACGATAACTCACGAGATCGAAACCCTCACAACGAATGACAAAGTGCAACACTCAAACATCCATCGAATTCACGACGAATGACAAAGTATAGCCCTAATGTGGGCAGCACTTAAACATCCATCGGATTGGTTTCAATCGATCGGATATTGAATCGTAGCAGTGATCGAGTTATTACCCTGTTATCGCAGCAGAATTTCGTGTTGTGTGTTTTGAAGTAAACAGACGATATCTCAGCGTACGAATTGAATTTTAACGTCGAACCAACGCCAAAATGCAAGTGCCAAACCCTACATTTATATGCTGAAAAATGGTCCCCGTCGCGTGGCGCGCCAGGGGCACCTGGCTCCCGCGCGTGGCGCGACGGGCCACTTTTAGCATAGGGTAGCCTCGTGTCTTCGTAGCTTAGGTGAGTCGACCATTCGAAGAAATTCAATTTTGACAACAAACTGTGAGGATAATATCGATTAGGGAATACCCCCCCCTGAGTTTTAGGGGCCCTGATCCTGATTTCGATTGTTCTGAAAATTTTAGGGGTTATGCAGGATTACTTGGGGGTTTCCATTAGGGTTTCCTATTGGACAAATTAAAATAAGAAATAGTGTTTTTAATGAGAGTTGTTACATCTGTAACGTGTTGCATCTACTAGATCTCCTTCTTCAGTCTTTGTTAATTGTGTTCCTAGATTCATAGGAATCTTTGTGTCGTTGCAGGTTAACATATCAGCGTCTTTGAGTATCTTGTTGATATAGCCTATCTTCTTGATGGTTATCTCACCCCCCCTGCTTGATTAACTTCTATTCCTGGATAGTATGCTAGCAATCCTAGATCGCTCATTTCAAACTTGTTCTCCATCTGAGACTTGAAAACATCTATCTCCTTCCTTGATGTTCCAGTGACTATCAAATCATCAACATAGACTCTGACTATTAGTGTAAACATCTATCTTCTTAAAGTTAAGTGACTTTAGGGTTTGATCTAACTTCGTATTCCAAGCACGTGGTGCTTGTCTCAATCCATACAGAGCTTTTGATAGTTTGTAGACTTTTCCTTTATCTCCTGGCTTTACAAATCCTTCCGGTTGTGAGACATAGTCCTCCTCCTTGAGATCTCCGTGTAAGAATGCAGACTTCACGTTTAAGTGATGTACCTCCCAACCTTGATATGCTGCTAAAGCCAACATTAGTCGATCTGTCTCTATGCGTGCTACTGGTGCAAAGACTTCATCATAGTCTATTCCGTGTTGCTGTACATATCCTTTTGCTACCAGCTTTGCTTTGTGTCTGACAACGTTTCTCTTTGCATCTTTCTTAGTCTTGAATACCCACTTTAAACCTATTGCCTTGTGATCTCTTGGCAACTCTGTCAATCTCCAAGTGTTATTCTTGTTTATCGAGTCTAACTCAGCCTTCATTGCTTCAATCCATTTTCTGTCACTAGATGCTTCTGTGTAATTCCTTGGTTCTTCTTCAGCAAGTAGTAATTCTTGTGGATCTACTTGAATTTTCTCTGTCTCTTTGTATAGTTCTTCGAGACTTCTCAGTTTTACTTGAGTGTCACTAATACTCCCTGTTGTACTTTCAGATGTAGATGGACCTCTACTTAATAATCTGCTTGAATTTCTTGATGAGTTCTGATTCTACAAATGTGCTGGCAGGGTTACATAGGAGTCTGGTTCTTCTGTCTGATCTACTCCTGAATCTTCATGTTGTGGCTCGCTACTATCAGGACTACTTGGTGCATTTTCTTCTAACTCTGGTGGGTTGTCATCTTCTTGAGTGACAAAGTTTGTCCATTCGGGATTCCCCGCATCTATCATTTCCATATAACTATTCCAGTTCCATAGTTGACCTTCCATGAACTTTACATCTCTACTAACACATATCTTGTTCTTCGCCGAATCATATAATATGTATGTATATCTTTGATCCTTCTTCTATTCCAAGATAAACCGTGGGTGCACTTCTATCATCTAACTTCTTTTGTTGAAGTGGTAGTACCTTAACGTATGTTGTGCAGCCAAAAACCTTTAGGTGCTCTAGATTCGGCTTTCTTCCTTTCAAGGCTTCATACGGGGTCTTGTTTACCAAAGCCTTCATAGGAATCCGGTTTAATACATATAACGTATGTGTTATTGCTTCACCCCAAAAATTTTGTGGCATGTTCATTGCCTTGAGCATACTCCGAGTAGTTGACAACATCGTCCTGTTCCTACCTTCCACTACTCCATTTTGCGGTGGGGAATACGACACTGTAAGTTTTCTCGCTATGCCATTGTCATTACAATACTTGTTGAATTCAGCCGACATGAATTCTCCTCCTCTGTCCGTCCTTAGCATTTTTTACTTGGTTCGAGTTTTTATCTCCACCTTTTCTTTGAACTGCTTGAAAGCTTCAAATGCTTGATCCTTGGAAGTTAGTAGATATCCCCACATGTAGCTAGTGTATGCATCTACAAGTAGAAATATGTACTTCCTCCCAGCATGTATTGGTGGTGATATAGAACCACACAAATCTCCATAGACTAAATCCAGAGATCTTAAAGATCTGAATTTCGCCTGATTTGGAAATGGTGTCCTACTATGTTTTCCTAATAAGCATGCGTCACATACTTGATTGGCATGACTTATTTAAGGAACTCCATGTACCAAGTTCTTTCGAGTCATTTCCTTAATAGCATCGAAGTGTAAATGGCCTAACCTTGTGTGCCATAACCATGCTAAATCTTTGTGTTTGAGAGCAGGCAGATTGGTCTTCCAATTTTCAGTTTTACTTTATACAACATGTTCGTCATTCTCCTTACTCGCATTAGTAACTTTTTATTTCTGTCGCGGACTGTTAGTAAGTCTCCATCCATAACTACTATGCAACCGATTTCTATGAGTTGTCCGAGGCTCAATATGTTGGTTTTCAGACTTGGAATGTAGTATACTTGAGAAACAATCTTTTGTTCTTGGTTCAGACATTCCAGCAGTATTGAACCTATGCCTTTAATTTCTACGTGCGACCCGTCACCGAAACATACTTTCCCCTTCACCTATTCATCTAATTCTCTGAAGTGACTTTGCAGTCCTATCATGTGGTTGCTTCCCTGTTGTCTAAGTACCATAGACTTTCATCTTCTGTGGCCTAACTTGTTGGTTCTATGCGTTCTTCATTTAGTAGAACCCTTTCTTGAACAACGTTTTCTTCTTGTATTGCCATTAGGAATACGGGTGCTTCGTCTTCCTCGAAGAGATTTGAGTGTTCTTGCACGACATTTTTCTCGGGACAATCTTACTTAAAGTGTCCGTACTTTTGACACTTGAAGCACTGGATCTTACTTGTGTATGTTTGGTTCCTTCCAAACTTTCTCTAATTCTTAGAATTTCCACCTCTAGGTCTGTACGAAGATCCTTCATTCTTAGTGCTTTGCTTGTCTTTATTGTCTCACCAATTTCCAAGCGGTTGGTTGAAACTGCCACGCCCACGGTTTCCTAACTGTCTTCCTCTACCTGAGTTGTTGTCATGATGTGTAAACATCAATCTATCATGGCTATCTTATGGGCTTCCTTTCTTTAACCCTAGCCTTTCTTCATAAGTCTTTAACCTTCCGACAACTTCTTCTAGCGTCATTCTTTCTAGATCGGAGTATTGTTCCATGGAGGCGACAATCTGAGTGAAATTATCTGGCACGTCATTTAGGAGTTTGCGTACCAAATTCGGTTGACTCAGTGTTGTCCCTAATTTACTTGCACGTGTAACAACACTATTTATCTTTGTGGAGAACAAGTCCACAGTGTCATCTTCTTTCATTTGCATTAACTTGAATTCTAACATTAGTGTATGCCAACGAGCCTTTTGTGCCCGATCAACGCCAACGTGTCTTGTTTTCAAATTTTCTCAAATTTCTTTTGCAGTCTTGTAGTTTGCAACTTGCAATACGGCATCTTCTGGCATTGCTTGGAATAGATAAGCAATTGTTGACTTATCTTTCTTAACATCTGACTGTGTATTCTCTGCTGGTTTAATCGTTTCCCAAAGTCAATTCGCTTCCAAAATCGTTTTGACGCGAATTGCCCAAACCGTATAGTTTGTTGGTTTCAAAATAGGACACTGAAATTGGGAAAGAGAACTTCCCTCCTTCTGAATTACAATTTATGGATTTGGTCCGGTTACTCCTGGCATGTCTTCTGAATCGAACAATCTTCACTTTTAATAAACTTTATTTTCTTGTTTCAAAAAATTTCTGACCACCAATACGAACTCCTGTACTGGTAAACTTTGACTTTCTAGAACCTTCAACTCTTAACCCGCGTATAACCCAACGCGTAATAATCAATCAATCTAATTCGCACTAAACCCCGGAATAAAAAACCCTAGATTCCTAATGTGATAACCCGAGTTTTCAAGGTCTTTCCTCGACACGTTACTTGTTTACAATCATGTTTTCTTAACTCGTTGTGTTGTAACTTGTTCATGTTTGGTATATGATTTATGTGTTGCATGATTGTTAGTTAGTAATAAAACTTATGAACTGTTTGAATGATAAACTTAACATATGTTTTCCCACCTTTATAACCACGATGAAACATAGAAGTTTCGTCATACTCCCACTCGATGAAACTTGGTAGTTTCATCATGTTCATGTCGACGAAACCTAGGGGGTTTCGCCACAACCTTATCTCGACGAAACAATAGGAGTTTTGCCATTCAGTACTAGATGAAACATTAAGGTTTCGCCGGCCTAGATTTCGTCGAAGCCCATTAAGGGCCCAGTACACCTAAGTGAATATATATTACGTGAAACTGTAACATTCGTCACATAACTGGCCAATTGAAAACCCTAGATCCCCCCATTCTGTGCGACGCCAACCTTGAGTTTTCGAAGCCCTTTTTAGCGATCAATTCAAAATTCCTTCTATCTTGGTTAGTGTTTAACCCTTGTTGATTGTTTGAGTGAAATCATCATTAACTGGTTATTTGAAATCATTAATAACTGTTGCTAAGAAATGCTTAGATTGTGATTGGATGATGAGATTGATTATAGTAGGTCTCTAGATTATCAGTTACGGCTACGTATAACGAGATTTGATCGTTTGATGATGAATTGGGTAATAGTTAGGGTTTGATGTTCAGTCGCTAATTCATTAGACTAGATTTGATGTTTATGATTGTAATTGTTCATGCCCACTGTTCATGTTCGGTTTGATGTTAGTAAATCATGTTATATGAATGTTAAATGAATATGTGATACAGTCATGTACACGCCAATGATCCGGTAACTTAAAATTCGTGGTTAGGGTTTGATGTTGATGATCAACTGTAAGGTGTAATTAGGGTTTCTGTATGTGATCAACTGTTAATGCGACGTGACGTATGCTTGTCGACGAAAACCAGATGTCGACGAAACCTAGGGGGTTTCGCCAATGAAGGTCACGACGAAACCTGGGGGTTTCGTCAAAAGGGATCACGGCGAAACTAAGGAGTTTCGTCAAGAGGGTAAACCGGCACAGTGAACTAAGCTAATTCTGTTGATATGTTAGTAAAGACTAAGTAACATTGAGTTAACTGATAGGGATGGCACAAGTAACTGTTATGAGTTGTAATATATGTGAAGCCTGGTTTGCATGTGCTTGAATAACTGCTATGTGCTATTTGGTGAACATTGATTTAATACCCACTGTGAATTATATTTATATGTGAACCTTGCGAATACAAACTGATTACGTATGTATGAACACTATAGGCTTTGACTGAATTAATTGTGATCGAGTAGTTAATCGTACCGAGCAAACCGAGGTGAGTTCACACTTTTATAAGGCCTGGGATTCCCGGTGGGTTGGGAATGGGTTAAGAAGCTAAAACGAAACCAACATATTCACCTCTAACAGAATATGTACCTCCGTCCTCGGTTGGGAAAGACGACTACATTTAACCTGCGTATTCTCGGTTGGGTTGAGTACGTACCTCCGTCCTCGGTTGGGAAGGACGACAACATATAACTTACTAGACAAAACTCTATCATGAAGTCCCTCATTTTTATATCGACTTAATCGCCGGGCCAATGGCGAGCTGGTCATTAGTTAATAGCCCTATTAGGGTTGACAAGCCTCACACCATGCCGGTAGGACAGACGTGTACTAATGGATCTGGGCACTTAGTCAATGATGATAGACATTGACGTAGGGCACAACTTCCTCAGTCAGTTGTCGATATGGTAACGGTCTAGTGGTTTACAACATCTGGTAGCCCCCACTGGTTATGGTTTGGGAAACAAGGAACTAATTAACTACTAGTTTTCGAATGAACTTATGGTTTTTGAAAACAATTTTAAACTCGACAACCAACTGTGAACTCGCTCAACTTTGTTGTTGACTCGTTGTTACATGCCTTGCAGGTCGTTAGGTATTTAGGGAGCTTGCACGAGCAGGAGGAGTCGTTGTGGGACATGGACCGTTGGGTGCCATGTTAAACTTTATGAACTTATGACTTTTGTTTTGGATTTACATTTTATGCTTCCGCTGTTTAACTTGAACTTGGATAACTTTTTTTGGACACCAATTATATTGTGTGGTTGAACTTTTATTTACTTTACTATATTGTTCAATATGATTGGTGGCTTGATCCTGGTCTGTCACGCCTCCTGCGGTGATACTCTGCTTCTGGATTTTGGGGGTGTGACACCTAACCCCTGGTTTGATAACCTTGAACCGAAAATAAAACTGAATTGAACTTGCAAATTGAAAGATAAAACCTGATCGCCCGCTGCCTGCAATGCCTAGAGCCTGATGCTCTGATACCAATTGTTGCCCAGATTGATCTTTGATCTCTAGATCGCAAATGATAAACTAGCTTGAATATAACATGAATCTGAATACAATGAGTGTAATTGAATGTGAGTGAATGAACATGAATGAATTCTACAAATGAAACTATCCCTATTTATAGTTTCTAAAAGGTGTGAACGAATAGACGCGTCCTTTCACGAACGGGTGTTTCTTTTGGATCTTGTGGATGATAATGAACTTGAAAGGTTGTGTCTTCTTGTCCAAGAGTCATATCCCTTTGTTTCTCCTTGTGGCTGAGATCAAACAGGTGCGACTCCAAGGGTATCGCAACCCTTGGGGTGTTGGTTGACAAGTTCTGTTTTTTTAACTTTAGTCCCTGTACTTTGTAACAGCCATATAACTACCTTTTAACTATATACTAATAAACCCTTGCGCTTTGGATGTGTAGAGATTAGTGATTCCAGTGATTTGATTACCCGTGTCAGGTTTATCACACGCATTTTAAGAACAACATGAATTTCTTTACATGTAAGCAATTCTAGGTTCATATCTTTCCATACATCTTCTACTCTTTCCTTGAACAAATTATAGACATAATCCTCTTTCACATCATGTTCCTCCATGTAGCATTCCACACTGGACACACCACCTTTTCTTCCCCCCCCCCCCTATAATTTTGTTCATGAATTTTACCATTGCGCTTATGACAGTTAGTTAAGAAAAAAATCAAATTGGTATGTACCATAACGTCATCCATAATCCTAGAAATTAGAGATGCAGATTTTACAAGAGGGGGAAAACTAAGGGCCCATTTGAATGCTTCTTCTGTGACTGTCTGAACTCCTTCATCTTCATGAGAAAAGGACAATTAAATCAGTATTATCATTCTTTGTGCAAAAGAACATTACAAATATATACAAACTCAAACTAACCAAATCTTTGGCATAGTCAACTTGATATACATTTCCTTCACTTCCCATGATTTCCTCTATTTCACAATATGAATACAAGAATATTTTGTACATGAACTTCATGTAATCCGTAAGTGTATCGATGTAGGAAACTAACCACCTAATGTAAACGCATACGTAAACTATGATTTTGATCAACTAATTTGGTATTAAGAGTTGGACTGTGTATATTTAACATTAAATGCATGTTGGTGTAGACATTTATTAACATACCTTTGAATAGCTTCATTGAAAAGTTCAAGTTCTTCATAAGTTTCGTAGCAATCATGTAACGCCCCAAAAATTGGTTAATGTTAAAATAAATGAAAGTGAACAAAAAAAAACTAACTTAGTTGATGGGTTATGATAAGAGATAAGTTAAATGTTGGAAAAATGCTTGAATTAGATACTTATCAAACTTGGAAGGGGGTAATGTGTAAAGTTTTATTAATTAGGGATTTATAATGTATAAACCCAAAGACACACACTCTGATGCGTGGTTGGGGTCGATCGAACAGGGGGAGAACAAGGTGAAACCCTTGTTTTCCAAATTCAGCAAATTGAAGTGGAAATTCAAGGGTAATCCAACGCATGAACTCCGATTTACACTCATCTAAACTCGATTATTGAAGTGGTAAGCTTAATTTTCTGAAATCATGATTTGTAGAATGAGGGGTTCAACCCAATCTCGATTTCTTGTATCAAATATGGGAAATCTGAGTTAGAATTGCCTTCTAGAACAAGAATCATGTTTGATTTTAGGTTGCATGAAAGATTGTAGTGAAAACCCACTTTGTGAAATCGTATCATGAATAGGAAGATCAAAGGATTATAATTATATGTAATCTTGATATATGATCTTGCTTGTAACACTTGAAAGCTAGATAAATTGATGTAGAATAAAAGAATTGTAAGAACTAGATTGATTATTGATGATATATAAGATGAACTAGTAAAGTCATGCTTTGAATGTTTGTACATTAAGCATTATTAATGTAACGCACACTAAGTGTTTGATGAAATGCTTAAGAGAATAAATGTGTGAAATTTTGAAAAATTAGAGATAGTGTTTGTCACTAGAGAATGAATAATTATGTAAATGATGGAATGAAAGTGTTGGGTTAAATAAATGAATGCGTTTAATGTAGGCGTGAAAGAAGAATGCTCAAACACTAAGAAAACGGGAGACTCACAAGATCGAGGTACGTTAGTGTACACCTTATCACTATTATGTTGTCATATGTATAATAATCTCAATTATATTATGTTGTTATGTTGAAATCGTGAAAGTCGAAGTCTAAGATTGTTAGAAGTAAAGTTAGATCCGTCATGAACGGATGTTGAGAAATGAATAAGATACGAAAGACAATGTATCATAACCGGTTCCTTCTAGTCGAACCGGGTATGGAAAGTTAAGTATGTTTCGAATGAAAGTTTACTTGATCCGTCTTCTCGGATTGGAGTGTAAGCATATGTAAAGAACATATTCGTTCGTTATGAGTGAATCAAATGAAAGTTATAGTAACCATACTAGTACCCGTCGTTGGCGGGTATGTTAAGAAAAGTATGTTAGTCTCTACAATGAGACGAGCATGTAATGAACCGTCTAACGGTTGGTAATGTAATCTAAAGATGTAAGGCCGAGACCGTGAATAGTCGGGTTGTTAGTTAATCATGTTAGTGATGAAATATTAACTTATTTGTTTATGTTGAATGTAGGTAAATCCTCAGTTTAGGCGACTTGGAAACTTGGAGCGAGCATATGCACACCTTATGACCATAAAGCGCTTCCGCTAGTCCGTGTTAATGTTTTTGGGTTAAATGTTTGTTTTGTACAACTCGTTAGTAGTCACACTTTTAAACGCTCGATGTTTTGGTTTTAGTTATGTCTTGTTGAACGGATTGTAGAATTGCATTTAGCTTTGATTATGGTTAAAACAGGGGTTGACTCGTTTTATGGACGGGTCATGCCCAAATTTTGTTAAAATGGTGTACTAATGTTGTTAGTATTACAAACTTTAAATCGCGAAAAGTTTAGACGTTTTAAAAGTTTGTACTTTACTTTGCCCTTTGCATGTTATTTTATTTAAGTGAAAAAGTCGGGTCTTACAAGTTGGTATCAGAGCCGAGGTTTGAAGGATTCGAGCATAAGCTGTAGTGCTCGAACTCAAACTGATGGCTCACTCGAAACGTGCTCGCTCCGTGATCGCCAACGAGGTAAAAATTTAAGTTTGGTTAATGCAAGTATGTATAGTGAGTTTACGATATAAAGATTTATGTTAAGTATGTAAAGGATTAATAATGGGAGGTGAAACGGGAAGCTCAAGGAGCCGTATGGCTGGAAACGGACCTGAAAAACGATAAAAATGCAAAAAAATGAGATCTGCAGCGAAACGACAAAGGGAAGGCCGTCGCCGACGCCTTCCCTGTTCGTCGACGACGCCCCATCTTGGGCCGACGCCATAAATCACTGTCTATGGGGTTTTCAGCCGACGCGCGTTTTTAGAAGCTGTTGCCGACGGGCTTCTTGGCCTTTGCCGACGGCTAGTGTAAACTCAGCCCGCTGTTTTGTGTTGTTTTTCATGTTTTGAGTTCCCAAACTGTTCGAAGGCCTATTAAATGTTCATGTTGGGTCCATACATGGCCTAATAATATAAATGTAACCACGATTAGTGGTTACGACGGAAAGAAATTGTAAAGGTTGAAAGTAGTTTGTCGAATGACACGAATGAATGATGAAGGTCTAAAAAGCGAGTAAAGTTTAAAATATAAGAATGCGAATGAAGTGAATACGGACTAATGAACTATGATATACTGAAAGCTTATGATTTGTATTAAACGAAAACATGACATTGTGTAGATGGCTGATGCAAGAAATGTTAATGATGATGACGATACGGCTCGTCAAGAAGCGTTCAATAACAAAGTCACAGAAGTGGCGGAAGGGGTTATCCAAGCTAATCTTCCACGATTAGCTCAAGAAGTAGAAAGTAGAGTGTTGGGGGTCGTGGAGGCCATGATGACTAGCAAGGTCGAAGAATTGAAAGAAATGATTAAAGGATCTAAAGGTAAAAGCAAAGAACGACGGTGCACTTTTAAAGATTTCATGGCATGCCATCCTGCAACGTATGATGGTAAAATCGATCCGATCACATGCCAAAGGTGGATTTCAAACATAGAAGCGGTATTTATACGAAGTCGGTGTGATAAGGAAGACCAGGTGATGTTTGCTACTGGTCAACTTATTCTTCAGGCGAAAGATTGGTGGGATGCACATAGTAAGGAAGTTGGGGAGGACAAGTTGCAAGAGATGACTTGGCAGGAATTCAAGGAACCTTTTATGAAATACCACTGTCCTCAGTCAGCCATTGATAAGATTCAGGAGGATTTCTTACGCCTCCGACAGAAAAACGAAACGATAAACGAAATATCAAACACGTTCATGGATAAGATGAAGTTTTGCGGAGACTTTGTGAAGACAGAAAGAAAGAAGATCAACCGCTTTTATGGTATACTAAAGGCGGAATTTAGGGAGTTCATCACTCCCTCAAAGTGTGAAACCCTTGATGAGCTTATCAATCTGGCACGTGATAGAGAAATTGAAATTAAGAGGCAAGAAGAGCGTGGTGAAAAGAGGTCGTTAGAAAAGGGGACAAATGCAAGTCCATCTAAAAAGGCGAGGTTCCAAGATCAGGGAAGGAAACATAAGTCAAAGGGTAGTATTACTCCTTGCAAGACATGTGGGAAGCTTCATACGGGGGAATGCCTTTTGGGTAAGAAGGGGTGCTACAAATGCGGTGACGAAGGGCATACCTCCTACAAGTGCCCCAACAACCCGAAGACTTGTTTCAACTGCTTCCAAAAGGGGCATGTTAAGTCAGAATGTCCTAAACTTCAGCAAGGGACGAAGAAAGAAGGAAAGAACGAGGATAGCTCTAGGGCGAAAGGAAGAATGTTCCAAATTACATCCGAAGAAGCTAAGTCTCGCCCGAATGTGGTCTCATGTATCTTCTTGTTAAATTCATTGCCAGTATACGTATTGTTTGATACCGGAGCCACCATGTCGTTCATCTCGAGTGAAATAGTGCAACATCCTTCTTTTAGAATTGAAAGAATGATGGCACCCTTAGAGGTAGAAATAGCTGATAGTAAAAATTATTTGTTGCACGAAATCTGTAGAAGTTGTAAGTTAACTATAGAAGATGAGGAATTTGACATCGACCTTATACCTATGGTTTTGGGGGAATTTAAAGTAATAGTGGGTATGGATTGGATGTCCCAAAACCACGCGGAGATAAATTGTGAAAATAAAACCATAACTGTCCAAACTCCGGGTGGAAACCAATTAAAAATCCAAGGAGAAAGAAACGTAGAAGCGAAACTATGTACTATTGCCCAAGCGGTCAAGTATGTAATTAATGGAAGTAGGGCCTACTTAGCTTACGTGGTGGACGCTCAACGAAATCTCTCGAAAATTGAAGATGTCGAAATAGTGAATGAGTTTCCGGACGTATTTTCGGAAGAGTTGCCGGTTCTCCCTCCCGAGTGGGAGATATAGTTCCGAATTGAGTTAAACCCAGGTGCAAAACCGGTAGCTAAGGCTCCATATAGGCTAGCCCCCACCGAGATGCGGGAGCTAATGACACAATTGCAAGATCTTCTCGACAAAGGCTTCGTACGCCCGAGTGTGTCGCCTTGGGGAGCGCCTGTATTATTTGTTAAGACGAAAGATGGGTCGATGAGCATGTGCATCGATTACAGAGAATTAAATAAGGTGACCGTGAAGAACCGCTACCCTTTACCTAGAATTGACGATCTTTTTGATTAATTGCAAGGGGCGAGTTGGTTCTCTAAGATAGACCTACGTTCGGGGTATCATCAAGTTAGAGTGCGAGAAGAAGATATTCCAAAAACCGCGTTCAGAACCAGATATGGGCATTACGAATTTCTAGTTATGTCCTTTGGATTGACAAACACGCCGGCTGCATTTATGGATCTTATGAACCGGGTATGCCGACCCATGTTAGATAAATCGGTGATCGTGTTCATAGATGATATTCTAGTTTATTCGCGAAGCAAGACTGAACATGCGAGGCATTTGCGTGAAGTACTTGAAGTTCTCCGTAAGGAGAAACTTTACACAAAATTCTCAAAATGTGCCTTTTGGCTCAGGGAGGTGCAGTTTCTTGGTCACGTAATAAATTCAAAAGGTGTGCTGGTTGATCCATCAAAGATTTAGGCAGTAATGAAATGGGTTTCCCCGAAAACTCCAACTGAGGTAAGGAGCTTTCTAGGCCTTGCGGGCTATTATAGAAGGTTTATACAAGATTTTTCAAAAATAACGTTACCATTAACAAAATTAACGAGAAAGAAGGAGAAGTTTGTGTGGAGTAAAGAACAAGAGGAAGCCTTTCAAGTGTTGAAGGAAAAGTTATCTAGCTCTTCAGTTTTGACACTCCCAGATGGAACGGAAGATTTGGTTGTCTATTCTGATGCTTCACATCAAGGTTTAGGGTGTGTTTTAATGCAAAGAGGGAAGGTTATCGCGTACGCATCAAGACAACTGAAACCCCACGAAGGAAACTACCCAACTCATGATTTAGAATTGGCGGCGGTAGTTTTCTCCTTAAAGATCTGGAGGCACTATCTTTATGGTACAAAGTGTACAATTTAATCGGATCACAAAAGCCTCAAATATTTCTTCGAGCAGAAAGACTTAAATATGAGGCAACGGAGATGGTTAGAACTTATCAAAGATTACGATTGTGATATCCTTAATCACCCGGGAAAAGCAAACGTGGTGGCTGATGCGTTAAGCCGGAAAGAGATTCCACCCCCCATTCAAGTAAAATCCATGAAGATGATTGTTACTCCACATTTACTTGATATAATACGATATTCCCAAATAAAGTCGCTTGGAGCAGAAGACCCAAAGAAAGAAAGAATGAAAGGTATAGCCGATAAATTAGAAGAAAATTCTACCGGACTCAAATCAAGATTTGGCTGAATTTGGATACCACGATTTTGCGAAGTCAAGACTGCTCTACTCGATGAGGCTCATAAGTCACGATACTCCATTCAAAAGAAAGAATTATTGGTGGCCGGGTATGAAACATGATATTGTAAAGTGAAGGTCGAACATCAAAAGCCATACGGGGAGTTACAACCTTTGGAAATCCCAGTCTGGAAATGGGAGGAGTTAACTATGGATCTGGTTACCAAGCTTCCTAGAACGAAAAAGGGGCACGATGCAATATTGGTAATCGTAGATCGACTTATGAAAAGTGCCCACTTTCTACCTATTCGAGAAGCTTATTCTTCGGAAAGAATGGATGAAGTTTATATGAACGAGGTAGTTTCTCGACACGGGGTGCCCGTGTCAATCGTCTCAGACAGGGACACAAGATTTACCTCTCATTATTGGCGAAAGTTTCATGAAAGTATGGGCACGAAGCTACACATAAGCACAGCCTATCACCCTCAGACTGATGGCCAATCAGAACGAACCATCCAAACTCTTGTTGATATGTTAAGAGCTTGCGCCTTAGATTTTGGCGGGAATTGGGATGACCATTTACCACTAGCTGAATTTTCCTATAATAATAGCTACCATAGTGGTATTCAAATGGCTCCTTATGAACTGCTATACGGGAGGAAATGTAGGACTCCCGTATGTTGGGGTGAAGTAGGGCAAAGGGAGCTTGCACCAAGTGATTTAATAGTAATGACCAATGAAAAGATTGATTTGATTAGAGCTCGTCTGAAAGCGGCCCAGGATTGGCAAAAAGGTTATGCGGACAAGAGAAGGCGTCTTATCGAGTTTCAAGTCGGAGATTATGTTCTATTGAAAGTATCACCATGGAAGGGCATAATTCGTTTCCGCAAACGGGGTAAG
The DNA here is from genome assembly GCA_030545235.1 of Helianthus tuberosus. Classification (NCBI taxonomy): domain Eukaryota; kingdom Viridiplantae; phylum Streptophyta; class Magnoliopsida; order Asterales; family Asteraceae; genus Helianthus; species Helianthus tuberosus. The sequence goes on from CM060355.1 coordinate 116,275,878, forward strand.
TTAGGTCCTCGTTATATCGGACCGTTTAAAATCTTGGCTCGAATTGGAAGGGTTGCATACCGATTAGAATTACCATCTACACTAGAGGGGATTCACAATACCATTCACGTATCACAATTAAGGAAGTGTCTTGCGGATGAAACAACAATAGTGCCTCTCGATGACATCGAGTTGGACGAGGGGTTAAACTATGTCGAAAGGCCAATAGCCATTAAAGATGTCAAGGTGAAGAATCTTCGCAACAAATCCGTTAGACAAGTATTGGTTCAATGGCAACACCGAAAGGGGTCGGAACTTACATGGGAAGCGGAAGATGAAATGAGGAAGCACTACCCTTTTCTCTTCGGTATGTAAACGTTTAAATTTGTTATGTGCCCAGGTTTCGTGGACGAAACCTCTTTTAAGGGGGGGGGGGGTAGACTTGTAACGCCCCAAAAATCGGTTAATGTTAAAATAAATGAAAGTGAACAAAAAAAACTAACTTAGTTGATGGGTTATGATAAGAGACAAGTTAAATGTTGGAAAAATGCTTGAATTAGATACTTATCAAACTTGGAAGGGGGTAATGTGTAAGGTTTTATTAATTACGGATTTATAATGTATAAACCCAAAGACACACACTCTGGTGCGTGGTTGGGATCGATCGAACAGGGGGAGAACAAGGTGAAACCCTTGTTTTCCAAATTCAGCAAATTGAAGTGGAAATTCAAGGGTAATCCAATGCATGAACTCCGATTTACACTCATCTAAACTCGATTATTGAAGTGGTAAGCTTAATTTTCTGAAATCATGATTTGTAGAATGAGGGGTTCAACCCAATCTCGATTTCTTGTATCAAATATGGGAAATCTGAGTTAGAATTGCCTTCTAGAACAATAATCATTTTTGATTTTAGGTTGCATGAAAGATTGTAGTGAAAACCCACTTTGTGAAATCGTATCATGAATAGGAAGATCATAGGATTATAATTATATGTAATCTTGATATATGATCTTGCTTGTAACACTTGAATGCTAGATAAATTGATGCAGAATAAAAGAATTGTAAGAACTAGATTGATTATTGATGATATATAAGTTGAACTAGTAAAGTCATGCTTTGAATGTTTGTACATTAAGCATTATTAATGTAACGCACACTAAGTGTTTGATGAAATGCTTAAGAGAATAAATGTGTGAAATTCTGAAATATTAGAGATAGTATTTGTCACTTGAGAATGAAAAATTATGTAAATGATGGAATGAAAGTGTTGGGCTAAATAAATGAATGCGTTTAATGTAGGCGTGAAAGAAGAAGGCTCAAACACTAAGAAAACGGGAGACTCACAAGATCGAGGTACGTTAGTGTACACCTTATCACTATTATGTTGGCATATGTATAATAATCTCAATTATATTAAGTTGTTATGTTGAAATCGTGAAAGTAGAAGTCTAAGATTGTTAGAAGTAAAGTTAGATCCGTCGTGAACGGATGTTGAGAAATGAATAAGATACGAAAGACAATGTATCATAACCGGTTCCTTCTAGTCGAACCGGGTATGGAAAGTTAAGTATGTTTCGAATGAAAGTTTACTTGATCCGTCTTCTCGGATTGGAGTGTAAGCATATGTAAAGAACATATTCGTTCGTTATGAATGAATCAAATGAAAGTTATAGTAACCATACTAGTACCCGTCGTTAGCGGGTATGTTAAGAAAAGTATGTTAGTCTCTACAATGAGACGAGCATGTAATGAACCGTCTAACGGTTGGTAATGTAATCTAAAGATGTAAGGCCGCGACCGTGAATAGTCGGGTTGTTAGTTAATCATGTTAGTGATGAAATATTAACTTATTTGTTTATGTTGAATGTAGGTAAATCCTCAATTTAGGCGACTTGGCAACTTGGAGCCAGCATATGCACACCTTATGACCATAAAGCGCTTCCGCTAGTCCATGTTAATGTTTTTGGGTTAAATGTTTGTTTTGTACAACTCGTTAGTAGTCACACTTTTAAACGCTCGATGTTTTGGTTTTAGTCGTGTCTTGTTGAACGGATTGTAGAATTGCATTTAGCTTTGATTATGGTTAAAACAGGGGTTGACTCGTTTTATGGACGGGTCATGCCCAAATTTTGTTAAAATGGTGTACTAATGTTGTTAGTATTACAAAATTTAAATCGCGAAAAGTTTAGACGTTTTAAACGTTTATACTTTACTTTGCCCTTTGCATGTTATTTTATTTAAGTGAAAAAGTCGGGTCTTACAAATCATAAGTGTCATCTAAAATTGTTGCTATTGTTATCACTTTTGTGAAGAAAATTCTAGAACGGGAATACTGAGGCTCAAAGTAGGCACCCACAACCTAGAAGTAGAGTTCAGGCAATCTGTCTCTTACATAATGCAAATTCTTTTGAGGCTCCAAATCTTTCCACCACCTACAAAAATTATAATACAAACACTATAAAATCAACACCATTTCAAATCTGTAGTAATATGTGGAATAATTGAATGAGAAAATAAACACACTTGGAGACTTGGCTAAGCTCTCTTTTGTGCAAAGATTGAAGTCAGTTGAATTCCAACTTTGCAAGTCTAAGCAAGGATTCATTATGTGAATCTTGTTGTTCATAGAAAGGTATGTATCGGAACACCTCTAGTCTTGGCAACCTTTTCCATATGGGCCGCTTTAGTGCTTCCTCTATATGCCTCGAAAGAGACAGGGTACAGTTCCACTGGAGGGGATCCTTTGTTATTTTTTCAAGTTGGCCTTTTGTAAAAGCAAGAGCATCATCTAGTACAACTTCCCCTGGCACCCGCATATATGTCGCCTCATATAATTCAAGCATGCCTTCAACATCACTTGTTAAAGATTCCTTAAAAGATCCATCATTGTTCTTGTATTCGTTGAAAATATCTAATTTCATTCATATATAGATTGTTAGCTTCTTTTACATTGTGATTAATAAATTGAACCTATATTCACTAACCGCATGAAACATAAAATCCTTCTTGTCGGAGGAGTCGAAACCAAAGGAAAACACTACCACCATTCCAGTCATCACGATATATAGTATAAATATGGCCTAAGGCTTTCTCGAGCTCTTGATCAAAATAGTAGGCAATGCCGAGGTGTTGGATATCATTTACAAGTTTCAAAAAGTCATTATGTTTACTGGGATCAACAAAGGCTACCAGTATTTGTTTCCTCACTTCTTCTTTCAAACTTTGGATTGTTTGCTCTATTGTAGCCTGCTCTTCTTGCTAAAATTAATGGCAGCAATTCAAAGAGAAGGTGAAATCTACAAGTTAGATCCTCAGCATACTCATATGAACTGGCTGTTAGCATTTATTTTGATATATTTAGTATTTAAATATGTATTGTTATTTTTGTCTAAGATTTTGGCGGTTAGGAAGTCACACCACCGAACCAACAAGTCGGTTCACCAAAGGGTTTGATACCCTTTCACTGAATTCATTTGAGCTAGTGTAATGTTTCATTTTATACCAAAGAATCTCTGAATTCATTCATAATTATCTTAATTCCCGATCTTATTTACCCTTGTTAACATCACTGGCGTTGTAAGAACTTTCCCGGATAATTATATTGAATTGTAAGAATACTAAAAGTTGTAACCTTTATTTTTATTTTTCTAAATTAATATAAATTTAACTTAAAACTGACAACAGTTAGTTAGGATTCCTTCTTGATCATACGAGCCCTCTCATGCAGTAGAGATCAAACCCTTTGAGCCAGTGTTATTTGATGAATTCCTGTTAATTGAACTCTGACCCAAAGACTCTGTTTTCAGCCTTTGACATTCCCTAGAAAAATGTCTGTAACTCTGACAGTTAAAGCACCTCACTTTGGTCTTGTCAAAACCAACAATCTTGCCAACAAACTTCCTTCCTGTTTGATTCATAAACCTCTTAACTCTTCTAGAAATCATGGCCATTTTCCATTGAAGATCCATTTCCTCTAAGTCAACAGTGTCACACCCCGATATTTCTACATATTACCGGTGGGCCCGGTGGGGAGTATCGTGACGTAGTTGATATCATCATAGTCAAATAATCATAGTTCAATGCACAGCGGAAGTCTAAAGTAAATATATTACAAACCGATTCAAAAGTAACATCAATTATTACAATCGGATTGTAAGATGGATCCACAGGCGGATCTTAAAACAGAAAGATGAACATTGTTCAACAGATTTGAGACGTCTAGAACTTGCAAGATTCCATATTAACGCCCTGAGCTCCCAGCCAATTACGTACAGTACCTGTCACTTAGTCTTTTTTGGAAAATACGTCAGTTTAAACTTGAAAATACAATTAACCGACTCTTTTGAAAACATTTATGAAAATTGATTTAAATGCACAAGGCACAAATATCCTTTTATAACTTGGGACAATTATATAAAAATAATCTTGTATACATAATTATATGTTTTTATACATTCAGGGCCCGATGTTAGAAACCGAGTCAAGATTAACAAACACACCACAAGTATATGCCCACAAGAGAGTGAGATACCGTTTTCCTTATGCAACTGTCAGGTGTATGCCTACACCCCGTGCTTAAAATGTGGCCATTTCTTTATAATGATGCCAAGGATATCCGGGACATGGTCATTAACCCCCAAAGGCTTTTATTTGAAACAAGACAGATTAAAACGGGTTACCTCAATAATTTTATCACATTCCGATTAAACATTCAACACCTGACCAAGCGGTATTATTATAATACCGTATCCCAAGCCCGTATAGGGAAAATAAGTTAAGAGTATTTACCTGAGCTAAAATGTAATTTTATTCTCAGCCGTATATTCAAATCAGCAAGCACAGGTACCTCTACTGGGGCTCTCAATCTGGAACGAATGTTTTAATAACCTATTAAATTTCTAACGGGTCTTATTTAAGCCTTAACATAGACCGGTTAGTTTTAAGGAAATGTTTACGGTTCAAAATGCAAGATTAAGCGAAGACCGGATTAGAATGTGATTTAGAACTGACAAGTATGGAGACTTGTATAATATGGGTAAACTAAAGACATTCTGAATTTTGAAGTGAAAATGATAAGGTTTGGCCCGTTTCGGTTAATTTATGCAAACTAGTTATATAAACCGTACCGAATGCGAAAAATGCATAACGGGTAACCAAATGAGTCATGAACATGTTCCACAAGTTAATATGCCTTAAATATGTTGTGATATCAGTAGGATATCTTCCATTATGCCCAAAACGAATTTGAAATCAATTTAAGCCTCGTAGGGGTATTTTGGTCATTTTAAAGATTATAAAAGAGGTTAAATGATAATCTGAGGTTCTGGTCTAAAATGATCAGGAAAAATATTTATTTTAGTAGGTTATATCAGTAAAATATCATATATGTGTAAAATTTATCATTCATGGCCAAACTATGCACCATAGGGGCATTTTTGGTCATTTTACATAACCCTTTAAAGGTCAAATGTGGAAATCTGAGTTCAAAACTTTTACTTACTGTTAAAGTATAAAAATTTATTCATAACATCAGTGGGTAACAAGCTTTAGGTGCCAAATATGGTTTTAAAATATACCATGCGCCTAAATCGCATAAAAGTCGGTATTTGACGATTTTCGGGTTGATTAAGGAAATCTGAGATTTTGATCAGCCTTTACTGTTTAAAATAACTTATTTGATATATAAAATCAGTAGAAAAAAGGTTTGGTATGTAATGGATGTGTAAAACTCATTTTATTAGCGAAAATGGCATTATCGTTAATTACCGAGTCTATGCGAGAACCCTATGTTATGATCAATTTTAAAAATAATAAAAAATCTCCAAAAATCTCAAAATATTATATTATATCAGTGGGTAAAAGGTTTGGTGTCAAAATTTTAGTTTAAGTAGGTTTTATGCCAAAATTTTTGTTTAATTAATAAAAAGGCTTTAATTTACGATATTGAGCATAACCCCCTTTTTAGACCACGAACTGATGTGAAATTTTGTGGACATGTTTATAAATCAGTAACAAAGGTTTTTGTCCTCTCACATTTTCAAAAATCTCGTTTTAATAGCAAAAAGGCATAATAGTCAACTTTAAGCATATAACGGAAACATGCAATGAACTAGGATTACTATGGAACCAAGTTGTATAACCTCAGAGGGTTATACTAACCTATAACATGGTCCTAAAGGAATCCTAAGGCATATCTAAACTAAGCTAAATCGGGCCAGAACTGAAAGTCAAAGCAAAAGTCAACTTTTGCGACTTTCGGTTGCGAACCGAGCCTTAAACTTAGAATTGTCGGGTTGAACATGCTTAGACATGTTCAACTAATATTTACCAAATTATTAAAGTGACAATATTGATTTTATAGCCTTTACATCATTAGTTATTGTTAGGATCTGAGGCTCTCATGATTGTGTTTGTTTGTGAGATTTGAACAAATCAAATAGATATGAACAGTTTTAAGTGCAGCGGAAATGAATAACAAACTTTGTAAACGCAATCAAAGGAGAATATAGTTTGATAAACAATTGCTTTTCATAGAGTCGAAAGATTACATTAAAAGCAAAAGGTTACAATGCAGGCTTACAGACTAAACTCCCCCTCAGCCTGATACTCCAAAGTTGGTTGCACTAGATGAAAGGATTGAATTGAGGAGAAGAACTCTCTCAAAACGAATCAAATATAACAGCACAGAGTACTGTCATATTTATAGGCAAACCAAACTACTGATGTACCTCAGCTGACGTCACCATGATAGTGACATCTAACAGCCTAACAACCTATAAACACTGTTCTATACAAAACTACTGATGTCTAACAACTGATTGATAATACAATACAAAACAAGTCTAACACTGTTCACGTTCCACTGTTGTAGCCTAAGCACTGACTACCTGAGCATCAGTGCTTTCATCAAAAGGTGATCAGTCTTTGAATGAGCAGTGCTTCGGTCTTCAGCAGTACATAAGAGACAGCAGTAGATAGAGCTCAGTGTTTGCCATTTAGCAGTCTTTAGCTGTTTCATCAGTGTTTGGTTCATCAGTTCTTCTTCAGAGCAGTACTTAAAGCGTATCAGCAGATAGATAACCACTGTCAAGGGGAGAGCTTAGAGTAAACATCTGCTTATTGTGAATCCACTGTTGTGACCAGGTTTTGGCTTTACATTGTCTGTTCCTCTGGTAGGGTTCAATCCCAACAATCTCCCCCTGGAACAGATAATGCCAAAACCTGTCATTATTCTGGATCTTTATTACTCATCAGTAGTTCCCTTGCTTTTCTTTAAAATTCTTCTTCAAATGCTTTGGAACTTGTATCATCTTCATCCCGGCACAGTGTAAGTTCAAGGAGATCCTGCAAATCTTGAACACTAAGGCCTAGTGCTTCTTTCCTTGATATGTACTTCACATCTCCATTGGATCTGACTATGGTCAATACGTGAGTCTTTTGGTCAGACATCCACTTTAGTACTTTTGAACCCAATGGATTTCTCGGGAGAGATTTATTTAGAGATGAGCTTTGGGATATTGGCCTTGAGAAAAATTGTAAAGCAGTATCCTGAACTTCAGACATTCTTTTGAAAGCTTCTTCTATGACTTCATTTGCTGCAGCTATGTCTTCTGCAACCTCTTTGTCAATCAGCTCTTGTCTTTGTTGTTGATCAAGCTCACTGTCTGGGATATCTGCTGAACTATGTAGTGATGCAGGCTTGGTTAACATCTTCAAAAGGTTTTGAAGCTTTTCTGAGCTCTCTTCTTTTAGACCCATTTTCTTGATGGCTTCTGTGAAGTACTCAGCTTCCTTTTCTTTAACCTCTTCACTGCTCAACTGTTCTTTTTCTTCTTGGTTTGTCACAAAGGTAGACCGGAACAGTGTTTTGAGGTTTTCTATCTGCTGTTCAAGCTTCTTTCTTGGTTCATGCTTCTTTGAGGTGCTTGAAACAGTTATCTTTCTTTTCTTTAGCCTTTCATAGGCTTCATCAGTCTGCTGTTTTGACCATTTTGATATGGCTTCAGCAGTGTCCATTTTTGCATCCACCAGCTCCTTTTTCTTTCTTTTATACTCAGCAGTTAGGTCAGCAATGAGCTTTTTTTATTTTCTCCAGTTTGGAGCATTCTTCTTCTTTGTAGGATCATTCTTGATTTTCTCAATCCTTTCTGCCTCATGCTTTAGAGCGACTATTGGCCATTCTCGAACTGTTGTTCTTTAGCAGGATAGAACTTCTCTTTCATGATGTAGGCTAGATATTGTTTTCTTAACTTTTTCTTTTGATCAGCCTTTTCTTTGTTTAGATATTGTACAAACTCTTCTACCTGCTTTACTTTTGTGAAGTAGAACTCCAGTCTTTTAGCAATGCCATCTTCGCTTAAACGTTCACGTTCACTCTCAACTTTAGCTCTTAGTTTAGCTTGCCTTGCCTTGATTTTGAGGTAATCATCCATATCATCTGGTGGCATGTAGCCTATGAGTGAGGAGAATCTTCTTTTTGAAGGATCTTCTTCTGTATAGAATTGCCTCATCTCATTTTTGATTGCTTTAAGTTCCAGTGGATGTTGTGCAGCATTAGGATCATGTATACCCTCATCGGCAGAGATTGGCTTTCTTTTTCTGTTGAAGAGCTTTGGTTATGATGTAGGAAAGATGAGAGTAGTGGTGGATGACTGACTAACAGCTGTTGAAACAACTGGTGTCTCAACATCTGTTGTCATTACAACTGCTGATATGTCAGCAGTTGTCTTCTACTTTTGAGCAGGGGATGGAAGTGGTGAGGTAGTTTTTGATGGTGGTGATGGTGGTGGTGAATCATCATCTGATATGAGATTCCTTCTCCTTTTTAATGAAGAAGGGGCAGATGATGTTTTGGATGAATCAATGGTTTGAGATTGGATAGCAGTGGTTTGTGATTGTGATTGACTGACAGTGGTTGAAACAACTGGTGTTTCAATCACTGTTGTCATTACAGCAGATGTTGTAACATCTGCTGTCTTCTGCTTTATGGCAGGAGGCAGTGGTGGTGGAACAGTGGTTGTAATGGTGTGTGATAGAGTGGTGTGTGTTGAAAGTGTGTGTGTTGATGAAATGGCAGCTGTTTGGTTACTGACAGCAGTTTTTGTAACTACTGCTGTATCAGCTGTATGACTAACAGGTTTTGAGACCTGCTTTTCTTTTTCTTTTTCTTTTTCAGGCTCAATATGAAGGCCATGTTCTATTCCCATCTTATTCATTTTTCTCAACAGCTTGATATTCTCCCCTTTTTTGGCATTATCTGAAGGGGGGTTATCAAGAAATGATAGGGAAGAAGGAGCTTTGCCAGAGACACTTTGAATGCTAGCCTTTATAGCCTTGATATCTGCTTGCGTGTCTTTAAACCTTGATTCCACCATGTTGGTCAGCATTTGCACATGAATAGCATGCTTTTGATCAGCCATCTGTTGCTGTTTTTCAAGCATGGGTTTAAAAATATTCCAAAGCTCATTTTCAGCAAATGCATGTTGTGCAGGTGCTTGAGCAGGAACAGTAGTGGCTTGTGCTTTTTGAGCTTTTAAAATCTCTTGCACCATATCTTTAATTTCAGAAACTGATTCTTCTAGTTTCTCAACTCTGCCCGTCGATTCCTTATATCTTGAATCATCTCCCCTTTTACAAGGATCATCTGATTCCCCACCAGCAGTGGTTATATCAATGTGTGACTTAGGAACAGAGTCCCAAAAATCACCCATTGATGCCCCTTGTTCTTGGTACTGGGGACTTCTTTCTTCAGCACTCGATAAACCTTTGATGGTACCAGTGGTTAGATCCAACTCACTAGTGGTTACCGAAGCTGCCATGGAAGAAATTGCCTTCAAGGGAGTCTTACTTATGAAACAACTGTCCAACTGAAGATCTGTTGATCCACCAGTTGTAGTTGTTGCTCCACTTGAACTACCACCAAGAGTTACTTGTAACTCAGGGGGTGTAACCTCCTCAATTGTTGCTGGGATAGCATGAGTAGTAGCACCAGACCCAGTCACCTGTGGGGGTATACTCTCAGTGACAGGTGATAGAGAGGAACTGGTTTGTGTCTGAGCTATAGCAGCTGCATGCAACAAAGGTAGCATGGATTGTGGCATTATTATTGGTGAGGAGATGGGAGTTGAAAGAGACATGTCCTTGGGATCAGGACTGAGGAAGATGGATCCGAGTGGATTCAGAGCTTCATATTATGGTGTCCCTGTGCTTACAACCTGATCCTTTTGTGAGGATGCAAGAGGAGTTTTAGGCATGGGTTGAGATCTTTCTTCCAACTGCTGTGAGGAAGTAGCAGTAGTGGTTTGTGGTGACTTTTGTGTTGTCACTGGCAGTTGCTCTGGGATCTCATCTTCCAGAGTTGCCTTTGTTTTGGGTTTGGTGGGTTTTCTGGATGTTTTTCTTTTGGTCTTTTTGGTGATGTCAGGTGTGGGTTTCAAAGCACTGGTTGTGCTGCTTTGATCACCTGGAGCAGTGGGCTCAGCAGCAGATGTCTGAGGAGCAGTTGTAACTGCTAAATTCTGCTCAGGCACCTCTGCTTTTGTTTTTATAGGTGCCATCATCCTTGAAAATGTTTCATTTGTTAAACTTTTTATTTGACAATGAACACCTTGTTTGAGCAAATTTACATTTTCCTTTTCAAATTTTTGTTCAAAATAATAACTCAAAAATCTTGGAAAAAGTAAAAATGCTTTGCTATCAACATTTTTTATCAAGTCATTAAAGATCTCCTGGGAGTAGTTGTAGTTTTTGTTGTTTTGAATAGCATATCCCAGGCATTGAATCTTTAATGGTATTTCGTTGAACGATGTTGTTTTATTCGAAACACACATCAAAAGTGTGTGAAATAAAAACCTAGGTGCAGAAGGAAAATAACCTTTTTGTAAGGTATCTACCTTTGATTGTTCTGCATATCCCCTTTTTACGAAATCAGTTTTCATCTCGGCTTTATCAAAAGAGATTTTACCTTCTTGATCGTCGAGTTTAAAGACTTCGGAGATTGATTGTGGTGTGATTTGAATCACTTTACCCTGTATCGAGGAGTTAATGGCTATGACTTTATCGTCTTGTTTTTCAAGCGTCGCCTTTTTCCAAAACTCTCTCTGGGTTTGCAGATAAATGGGAGCATTTACGGTCAACAAAGTTTTGTACTTTGATGCAGATATTGTATCAATGATGGAGTCAAAAGTGTGATTGTCTTTGAGTTTTGTGAGTAAACCCAAATAGTTGTGAGATTGTTTGTATGGTATTTCGATGGATTCTTCGGCCGTTTGAGCGACCTCTTTTGAAGATGGTGGTGATTTTGGTTTAGATTTTGATTTTGACTTTGATTTTGTCATTTTTGCAGAGAAGAACGAAGAATGATTTTGAAGTTTTAGAGAAGAAGGGTTGGAAACTGCTATGAGAAGAGAATTTTGGAATTCAATTCGACAGTGTAAAACCCTGTTTGGGGTTTAGGGCAGGGTTTTATTTAGGGAAAAAATGATCGCTGATGTGGCAGCGGTTATTACAATCTGAGGGCTAAAAACTGACCACGTGTCAAACACTGATGAAATGGATGAAGTATAGAGAACAGTTGTTTTAAGGGCCACTGACGTATCAAGCATCAGTGGTTACAACGGTAAAAATTGTGGGCAGTGGATGATTTTTACTATCAGTGGATAGCATATCAGTGGATAAGACACTAATTTTGAACATCAGTGCTTTTCAAGAAAATGGGGGATCAGTGGTTAACTTTCAGCAGTGGACAGTGTTTAGAGATCAGACATTGGAACAAAACAGTGGTTAGGGTAAATGGTACAGATCTGAAGGACAAGTGTTTCAGCAGCAGTTTTGAAAATTTTCATTCAAGGTTTTGCCACATGTCAATTTTGAAAGACAGTGGTTTAGTACCCCAGATGATGAAAACGTTTTGCTAAGGCAACTCATTTTCGTTTAATATTCAATTAAAACATGAGTACACTAGTAATTCAAGCACAGTTTGCAATCAACCTTTGATTAAAAATTTTGGGGCAAAACTGAGTATGACATGATCTTGGCATATGTACCATTTCCTTTTGACCCATTTATGAGGACAATAATACCACTAAAAATAAGGTATTACATCCTGACAGGAGCTGAAACTATTGCCAATAAAAAGAAGCAAAAGTTCCAATTATTCCAAAAAAATAAGAATAATATATCCTGGTTATTCGAGAAAATCCTTTGAACGCAACAAAAAAATGGTTAAAGGATTTTCTGAGAATAGTATCAAAAAGGATCTGGTATAATTTCAATAGAGTATATAATCACATCATTCACAAGTTATTGAAAATGGTCAGTGGTTTGACAACAGTGGTAGGAAACTTTTGGATACACTTTGACCACTGTTTGGTACCATTTACTTTGACAGTTGATTGCAAACATGAGGACACATGGATGAATTTTTGAACATTTGTCTAGTCCTCTTGAAATTTAATCACTGGAGACACTATTATCACCGGAACTTACTTGAACCAATAAGCACAGACAGTTGCTTAATGACCATTATTACCCCAAGCTTTGACTCTTAAGTGTTTTACGTTTATACTCTTTTCTTTTGACTTCAAAAGTTTTGAGATAAACACACTTTTGAGTTTTTGTGAATTTTAGTCCAAAATCATTTTGCAGTAATGTTTTGAGAGACTTGGTCATGTTTGCACAAGTTTTTCAGCCAATCTCACACTACATATGATACGGACTATGTTGACCCCTGTTTTCTTAATGTATTTAAACAAGGTTGATTTGTTCCTTTTGAGGATCTCAACCTGTTTTCAACACATAAGATCTGAATAACTAAAGTTTTAATTTCCCTCCTTTTATGTTAGCAAAACATCAATGTTTTATGAACATAGGTTTTGTTAATCTGAGGTTCATACTTTAGTATTTAATAAAAACATCACAAATTTTACATCAATAATTGAGATCAATTTAGAAAATAGGAAGTAATCTCATAGTTTAAACAGATATTGTTTTCAGATCTAGAAACCATGAGTGTCTTGTGCATGAAATCACTTGTTATGTGAAATTTGTGTGTCATATGACATCTTGGTTGATTACAGAGTTTTTTTGAATAACCATTTTGAACATGATTTACTCGATACTCTGTTTTTCAACAAAATACAACCAACCTTAGTATCAATGAATTTTGAGCTGAACTGTTATGTCAAATTGATTGTTAGATCGAATTCGACTGTCCTTGCTCTGATACCAATTGTTAGGATCTAAGGCTCTCATGATTGTGTTTGTTTGTGAGATTTGAACAAATCAAATAGATATGAACAGTTTTAAGTGCAGCGGAAATGAATAACAAACTTTGTAAACGCAATCAAAGGAGAATATAGTTTGATAAACAATTGCTTTTCATAGAGTCGAAAGATTACATTAAAAGCAAAAGGTTACAATGCAGGCTTACAGACTAAACTCCCCCTCAGCCTGATACTCCAGAGTTGGTTGCACAAGATGAAAGGATTGAATTGAGGAGAAGAACTCTCTCAAAACGAATCAAATATAACAGTACAGAGTACTGTCATATTTATAGGCAAACCAAACTACTGATGTACCTCAGCTGACGTCACCATGATAGTGACATCTAACAGCCTAACAACCTATAAACACTGTTCTATACAAAACTACTGATGTCTAACAACTGATTGATAATACAATACAAAACCAGTCTAACACTGTTCACGTTCCACTGTTGTAGCCTAAGCACTGACTACCTGAGCATCAGTGCTTTCATCAAAAGGTGATCAGTCTTTGAATGAGCAGTGCTTGGGTCTTCAGCAGTACATAAGAGACAGCAGTAGATAGAGCTCAGTGTTTGCCATTTAGCAGTCTTTAGCTGTTTCATCAGTGTTTGGTTCATCAGTTGTTCTTCAGAGCAGTACTTAAAGCGTATCAGCAGATAGATAACCACTGTCAAGGGGAGAGCTTAGAGTAAACATCTGCTTATTGTGAATCCACTGTTGTGACCAGGTTTTGGCTTTACATTGTCTGTTCCTCTGGTAGGGTTCAATCCCAACAGTTATGAATTTTGTTTAAAAATGAATCGTTTGACTTTTATTTTAATTACTTTGACTCGATAATTAACTAAGCAAACGTGGTAATTTGGAGGTGCCATTTTGAGGGTTTAATACCTACCTAATTACGATCACGTGGCCATGTTCGTTGCGAACCATGGCTTGACCATACAAGGTCTAGCTAAAAGTCAAAGTGTTTATTGCGAACGTTTGACTTTTCGGCTTTAAGAGCCAAACCAAAATAACCAAGCATGAAAGGAACACTTACAAGTGGTCCTTAGGACAGGAAAGAACTCAAAAGGAGGTTCCTAATGACCAGGATCCTCAGATTTGAGATTGAGAGAAATTCTCAAGAAAATGGTGTGAATTTCAAATGAAGTTCCACCCCTATTTATAGTGTTTGAGGGATTCATGGATGATCAACAAGTGTTAGGGGCCACCTTAAGATGATTACAAGTGTCTAACAGGTGTCCTAAAACAATCAACAAGCCCCTAGATTCAGATTGTGTGAGATAAGGCATGAAACAAGGGCTGCACACAGCATTCTGAAGCTGGTAATCAGCTTACGGACCGCAAGGGTCCACCCATACGGTCCGTATGGGGCTAGGTTCAGCACATCAACTTTCATAAATTACAGTTTTAGTCCCTGTAGGCTTGTAAGGCCCCTTTTGACACGGTTAAGGCCCATTAAGCCATTTTCAAGGCTCTACAATGATGCCGAAACATAGGGAACATAACACATGCTCAAAAATATGTCGGATGTCGGTTCGTTTGGTCGTATGGTCACGTTGTTCGGCTAATTACGACGAAACATGAACGGACGCGAAAAACAATCCAAATTACGCGACGAATGGAATTTTATCATGCCAATCACTAAAATAAAATATTTTAATGATTACATAAATTTTTTGATGCCCGAATATATTCAGAACGTAAGATATGCGTGAAAATGCAAACTTATGCACTTTTTGACGCTTTTAGTCCCTGTTGATCAAATAAGTTTATTTTTGCGCACCAAACACCTCAAAGCCTATTCCTAAGCTATATAAAGGATATTTAGGGCATTTTTAACTTATGATCATATTCCAGAAGGTTCGATACCATACGAATCGATAGACATTTGCAGTTTGAAGCAAATAGTCCCTCAAATGCTCAAACTTACGCATATCATCATTTAATGGCATCGAAGCCTTATCTAATCCATATTAGGCATTCTTGGGTGTATTATTAAACATCACGATGCTTCGGGTTCATAAAAAGGTCATTCAGAGGTATAATTAAACATATTGACACTTTTAGTCCCTTTAACTTGCAAAGTTGCGCGTAACTTCACTTATAGGCATAAAAGCCTTAGACGGACAATAATTGGCATTCCCGAGAGTATAATCAAATTTCATGATGCTCCCGGTTTGTTAAAAGGTCACTTAGAGGTAAGAATTAACATGTTGACGCTTTTAACCCTTCATTGCGCAAACTTTCAATTAATTACGCAAATGGCTACACTCGATCAACAAGTGGCTCATTTGTGAATATAAATCCCAAATGACCTTTATAATAGGTTCATGTTTTCTTCCTTAGCTTCTAATCCTGCCGATCCTTATTTGATACTGGTTTCTCATCAAACCATAAATTTTCATTAATCTGCATATCATCATGTGATAATGCGTCTCGACTTATCGGTGAAACATTTCCTTAAATCACTAGTGTGGGTCACATTGCGAGCCCCACCAAGCTCCTTAAGTAGGTTTTAGTTTATAAGCTATTGACCTTTTATGTATTCGATTTCCTCGAATGGTACTATTTATTTGACCTTAACTTGTCCATCACATCAAAATGCAGTACACCTCTCTAAGGTGGTACTTTCCGTTGAATCTTATTCCTTATTAAGAACTTAAGAGGTTTGCGACTCTTATCAATCATTGATTTTTCTGTCGATGATTGGCAACTTACGGATTCGAATGGTCTTATTCGTTGTTTCCAAGGCAACTTTCAGATCCTGATAATTGGACTTACCAAACTTCTGCCCAATAACCGATGTCTAACATCCTATCTATAAAAGGTCTCCAAAGGAGCAACCTTGATACTTATATAGCAACTATTATAGAAATGCTTATTTAAGGTGAGATAGTTATTCCAACTACCGCTTAAATCAAACCAAAAAGATAGCTAATCCTTACAGTTAGTCGAACCAATCGACGATCCTGGGCAGCTGATGACGATTCTTAATTGTTGCCTAAATAGGTATGCGGTAATCAATGCATAAGCAAAATGAACCGTCTTTCTTAATTAACAATACCGAATTATTAGAATATTGAGTTAGGCTTTTGAACCTATATCTTAAAACTTACTTAATCAGGGTTTCGATTATTCCATAATCAACATGGAAATTTCACAATACTGCAGCCCTAAGCGGGATGTTAATCTTAACTCTACTTGTCTTTAAGGAGGTAAACACGGTAGTCTTTGGAGAAAATAATCAAGACACAAGGAGGTTACAGAGATTTTCAAATTCTCAGGCTCCAGTTCATCTATCATTGCCTGTGTCAGATAAGTGACACATTTATGTTATGAGTCCATGGATTCCTTAATCAAAGACACTTACTTGGACAATTTCATTCTGGATATCCTCTTTGAATACCATTAGCTGAGTTTAGTACCATATGACCATTGAAATATCTTTGTGGTTCCATGCATTAAACCTCCATACTGATCAGGCATGGAAGCAATCTATGGAACATATTAAGATACACCAATCCTCATATGGTGCTTTTGTCATGTCGTCTGGTATTCGCAATCGATAGAGATCAAAGAGATATCAGCTACATATGCTGATGTACTTCATCTGGAGAGAGGGCACTTTAGAATTTTTTTGACTGAAGATTTCTGACGGAACAGAAGAAATGGTTCCTATGATTTTTGTCTGTAAGTTTTACCTTACACTTAATCTCTAGGGTTCTTATGGAAGACTTTAAGAGTTTGCTATACTTATAATTTATGAAGGATTTATTGGTATCCGAACCAAAATGGAACTCTTAGCATTTATATTCCAATAAATGTTAAAGGATGCACCTGATGTCGTTATTGATATGAATCATCTCTCGCATTTTCTTCAGGAGAGTTTAAGCGCTTTCATTCTTAGGCTTTCCATCCTTAGCCGCACTTCTTTTGACATATGTAGGGCATGTTGTCTTGATGTGGCCTTTCTCACCATAGCCGAAACAGACTACATTCTCCATGCCCTTGCAATCCAATGTTTTATGCTCCCTTGATTTGCAGATCCCTCAAGCCCTAGGCTGCGATTGGGATTTTGGTTCGAACCTGCACTTCCCTAAATGGCGCTTCTTGCAGGTCTTGCATACAGGTTTCTTATTGGACTCTTGCTTACCCTTTTTCTTAGAACTCTGGGAGTTATCTTCCTTCCCTTTCCTTTTTAGTTCATCCTTTGCATTCGAGGCATGAACAAGATCCTTCTCGTGAGTAAGGAAGTGTGGTCTTGGATGAGATTTGGAGCAAGTAGCATTGGGCTCCTTGAACTTTTTCACGGCCTTCCTCACAGCTTTTCCAACAGCTGCGTCTATCATAGCTTGGAGAACATCTTTGGAAATTCTGAGGTTCACAATTGTAGCATCATTAGCATGTGTCGCATCATCCATGACACGATCGAAGGCTGTCTTATCCGAGTTTGTCATACTCGATATTTGGTCCCTAACACCAAATGAAACAATCACTTAGTTGCACTAGAACAACTATTTATCATCCTGATGACCTAACGTAAACCATGGTATCATTAAACCATACAGGCTAATATAGTACGAACATTCTTAACGAATGTTATTTAAATATATATATCAATTATGCTTAGCCCAGGCCATAAAAAGCCATCAATGGCATTTAAGGTTTGGACCTAGTCCATCATCTTTTTGACAGGGGATCAAATGTCACATCTGTCTTGATCATATTGATGATTGTTAGTGTATACGTCTGTAGCTTCCGTCAGCATTTAGTCATATTTTGTATATTTGTGTCCTTTGTAATCTATTATGTAATGTATGTGTGATAGATAGAACGACAACTCAGGAATTGGGACTATTTTGTAGAGTGTTGACTTTGTTGACCAGTGTCACCCGATCGGATGAGTCATCCGATTGGATAGAACTCATTCACTCGGACAACATGTCATCCGTTCGGACAACATGCCATCCGTTCGGACAACAAGTCATCCGTGCGGTCAGCACTAACTCTGTCCTGAGTTGCCTATAAATACCATGTCCGGGTATCTCATTTATGGCTTTTGACTCTGAAGAGAACTCTGTCATTGTCTGACTTCTACAGGCGCTTTTGTACTTTCATAACAGTTGAATAGAAAGATCAGACTGCGTTTAATCATTGAATACTCTGTCGTACATCTATGATTTGATTTTATGGATTCCGCACATTAGTCAAATTCGATTCATCTAAGTTCCTGAAGAACAGATCCTGTACGAGGGACCAACAAGTGGTATCAGAGCTTCTAGGGAGCTGAATCGAGATCTACGACGACGAATTCACCAGAATTCGAGCTTTTCTTGCAGATCAGAGTCAAATTTCTCCGGAAATTTGACATTTTCTCTCACTTACTACTTATTTCTTACATTGTTTTTCAGTTTGTCACCATAAAATCAGAAAAACACAAAATTGGACGTGAATCTACAGTTAAAATTTGATAAAACTGATGTCAATTGATTCGCAATCATTCAAAGTATAATCCTACCAAGTTTCATAATCACATTCAATCAAAAACTAGATCGAATTCATCAAAAACCATGTTGAACTGTTCTTGTTTGATGACGTCATCCACTCGCTCGGACAGCTGTCCGAACGGATTGGACTAGACAGTACTTGTTATTTGCTTGCTGACATCATCAGTGCTACCCGCTCGGATAACCATCCGAGTGGTGTGATTTTGATTGTTTAAGTTTATTTGCCTACGTCATCATCCCACCTGGTCGGACAGCAATCCGATCGGATAGGATTTGGAAGTTCTTGTTTTCAATTACAAAAATTTTAACTGTCATCCGGTCGGATTACCATCCGAGAAGTGAAAGGTTGAAAGTCAAACTTTTCAAGTTTAAGAGTGTCACCCGAACGAACGACCATCCGAGCGGATCACCATCCGGTCGGATAGCTTTTCATAACAGCATCACTCGTTCGGATTGTGACTCGACCGGATCACCATCCGATCCAGGTGTTTTTGTTTGAAATTTTTGAAATTTGTAAAAGTTTGTCTAAGTGTTTGTAAATTGTCTCAGGTACTCTAAAATGGGAGACGATTTTCTCAATCCTTTCAGTGACATCTTTGCTTACACAAGCATCACAGGAGACGCTACATCAAGCAACACAAACACTACTGCTCCTAACCCGAATCCAAAGAAAGCCATTATCGACTCATTGAGCGTGGATAACGCGTATGACACATACAATAAACCACCCAAGCTAGTGGTTATCGAGGAATACAGTAGATGGGCAACTAGGTTTGAAGACTGGTTGAAGGCTTTCGCCTACCCAAGTTGGAAATGCTTGAAGAGCGGGTTTAACATTGGTAGAAGTGAGTATGAGAACTTAGTTGAAAATGAACAAGAAAGTTTTATCGCTAAGCAAAAATGTATCGCATTGCTACATCAATTAGTAAGGGATGATATCATATCTCTAATCGATTATAAAGATTCCAAAGATTTATGGGCAAAATTAGAGAAAAAGTGCGTTGGTGGAGCAGAAATTGTTAGAAACAAGAAAACATTGTTGAAAAAGGAATTTGATTTATTTGGATGTATGAAAAATGAATCGTTTTCAAAGATGATAGAAAGGTTTTGTCATTTGAAGATCGAGCTGACTAGACATGGGTTTACGTTCACAGAAGAAGAATTAGTTGATAAGTTGATGGATTCACTACCTGATGAAAAAGATTGGATGTACTTTGCTCTGTTGTTGAAAAACACTGTGGAGAAGAAGGATCTGACAGTTGATTTTCTAATCGAGAGGCTTGAAAGTCACGAGTTGGAAATCAGGAAGACAAACAAAGTCAACAGTACTCAGTATCAGCAGAATGTTGATTTGTATTATCCAGGAAATATGATTCCAAAAACGGTATCACCAAAGACTGCGTTCTGTTGGTGCATAAATGTCTGTTAACTTCGTCTTTATCGAGTCTTATGTCTAGATAGGATAAACCAGTGCTCAGCAGGTTAAAAGCTAGGGTTTGTATGTATGTGTTTGGGTAATTTCACTTGAAATGGCCATTGACCATTTCAAACAAAATTAGATTTTGTAATTCCGCTTGAAATGGGCAGTGACACTTTCAAGCGGAATCACCCACACTATATATAGCTGAAGCACTTGGTCATTTGTAACATTTCCGATTCAGAGCCGAGGTGCTGCCAGTTTGTCAAACGATCTGTAAAAGCTTTGGAATCAATAAAAAGAAGATAATTAGGGAATATCAAGCTGTTACACGTCTATTTCTCTGATTCCGCCTTTGAAATAGATCATAAACTCTTCTGATTGACTCGTTAGGGTCACACAACGATCCAACAAGTGGTATCAGAGCTCAGGAAGAAGAGTTTATACCAATTCATCTTGTTTTCATCACTTCTACACCTTCTTTTCAAAATTAAACGTGATTTAATAGACAAAATGGCTTAATTTTCTCACATTACAAGCGAAACACTGTTTTATTGAATCCTTGAAAGAATTGGACCAAAATTCAATCAAAATCTGGGTCAATTTGACAAATTGGTGGCCGACAAGATGATGTCATCCTAATTCCGCTCGAAATCATCATTGTCATTTCACACGGAATCACTAATTCCATTTGAAAGTGCTGCTTATTTCACATGGAATAACTAATTTCGTTTGAAAGTGTTGCTGATTTCACACGAAATCAGATTCCGTTTGAGAGTTCACACGAAATTAGCTATTTCGCTTCAAAGTGACTTGATTCCGTTTGAATCAAGCTAATTCCGCACGAAATTAAATTCCGTTTGGTGATTTCGTTTGAAAACCCTATTCCGTGTGAAAAGGCTTATTTCGCTTGAAAGCTTATTTCTCTTGAAAGCTGATTTCGTTTGAATTGATTTCGTTTGAAACTATTGTTTTTAAAATCCAAATTTTTTCTAAGTGTTTGTTGATTGTTTCAGTACCTGAAGATGGATTATTTCCTGAATCCGTTTAGTGACTTTGCTTTCACGGGAAACACCGGAGATGATACATCAAACAACACCAATGAAAATGTTCCTAATCCGAGTGCGAAGAAAACCCTTTCTGATGCTATGAGTGTAGATAATGCATATGGAACATACAATAAGCCGCCCAAGTTGATGGTAATTGAAGATTACAACAGGTGGGCTACAAGATTTGAAGAATGGCTTAAAGCGTTTGCATATCTTAGTTGGAAAAGTTTGAAGAATGGTTTTGATTTGGGGAGAACGGATTATGAAAATTTAGAAGAAAATCAAATAGAAAGATATGTTGCTGAACAAAAGTGCATTGCTTTGCTTCATCAGTCTATGAGAGACGACATCATTTCATTGATTGAGTACAAAGATTCGAAAGATCTATGGGAGAAACTGAGAGTGAAATGTGTGGGTAATGCCGAGATAGTTAAGAACAAAAGGAAGTTGTTACGAAAGGAATTTGATTTGTTTGGATGTTTGAAAAACGAATCGGTGTCTAAAATGATTGAAAGATTTGGGCATTTGAAGACGGAGCTTGCAAGACACGGAATCATATACACTCGAGAGGAGTTGGTTGACAAATTATTTGATTCACTACCAAATGAGCAAGACTGGCAATACTTTGCCTTGATGCTGAAAAACACAATCAAGTCAGAAGATTTGATAGTGGATCTGCTTATCGAAAGACTGGAAAGCCATGAATTGGAGATCAGAAAATCCAATAATGTCAACAACACATCATACCCACAGAATGTGGAGCTGTATTATAGAGGAAGTATGATCCCGAAATCTGCATCACCAAAAACAACATTTTCTGCAGAAAGTTCAAATACAGTGAATCAAGAAACTCCTAGCAGTGGCTATCATAGTGGATCCTCATCAACTACTCAAAGTCAATCTGTTCCGAAAAATCTATTTCAATGCAACATTGCTGTGGATTTAAAGAATGGTCATAATTTTAGTGAAGAATCTGCCAAGCAACAGATGGTGTTTTTAGCATCTGTGTTAGAATCGTACGAAAGCCTCATTGCAGGAAAGATTGGAAACACCAATCTAACAAAAAGAAGACTACGATCAGATCGACCCTGAGGAGATGGAGTTGATCGATATAAGGTGGTGTATGGCGAGTGCAGTGATGTGACACTCTAGGTTTTTCTGAGCAAACACCTTGTAATTACTTTGTGCGTATATATACGTTATTAAATGAAAGATGTGAATTATCCCATTGTGCTATGTGATTTTAGTATATGTATGTTATGTATAAAATATGTATGCGTGTATAGATGTGAGCCGAGACACAAGGATCCGACTCGAGACCGCTTGGTCTCGAGTGAACAGTTGGGCCGCACCTCCTTTAGTCCACCCGAAAGCCCACTAGGGTGCACCATTTTGTATAAAACCCATGCCCAAGCCAACCTTCTCTCATTTTTGACATTTCCATCCTTCTCCCACACTCTCCTACACACTCTCTCTAAAACCTTAAACCCCAACAAGGATCATCTCCTCCTCCACCTTCTCGGATCAAACCGGCTACCACAAGAGATTCTCGGATTTGCTTGTAACCATCACTTGGAAGTTCTTTCATTCGATCCTCCATACCCTCAACATCTAGCCGGTTAGTGCCTTATAGTTGTTTGGTTAAAAATGATGATTTATGATGCATAAAAACTGTGTTGATTAGTTGGATGTTTGTACGATTATGTTGCTTATTAGACAATAGATTTGCTATAGATTTGCTATCAATGTTCAAATGATAAATTGATGAACAATGTGTTTCTTGTAAACCGAATGAATGACTTGAAATAACTAAATGATATGGGTAAGCTAGTGTGTTTTGTAAGGCTGCCTTGATATCTAGTCTAGGTGTTATGATTCTTGTCCATAAAAATACAAGGTTATGTAGGATGAACATATGATGAGTATGTGTTGAATATGCTTGAATGTTGTTATGAATATTTGAAAAATTATGTGTTTGATATGTATGTTAGATTCAGGAAATCGATGATGCTGATTTGAGTATATGTTAGGATAGGATTGTTTGAATAATCATGTTATGATGAAAACCCTAAGGACAACATGAATGTCATGAAAATATTTGAAATATGCTTTGTTTGATCTATTTTGAATTGCATTTAGACAAAGAAACATGTTAATCGGATAGTACACAAATTCGCATGAAATGGCAATCCTATTGGATAGTACAGCGGGCAGGTTCTAGAAGGTCTGGTTCATCAGGTGTGCGAGTCGAGACCTCCTGTCTCGACTCGAGACTACGTGATTTCGACTCGGAACCAACTCATGACAACTCGAGACCACGGCAGTTGCGACTCGAGATCATGTCCAAGTACTCAAAGCAGACTCCAAAGATTCGAGACCATCTAGGTCTCGACTCGAGAACCCATGATCTCGACTCGAGACTAAATCCGGGACAATTGTGGTTGCGACTCAAGTTGGTGTGACTCGAAACCACTCCACTACAAACCGAGACCATCCGGTTGCGACTCGAGACCTGTCGATCTCGACTCGAGACCACCTTGTCTCGAGTGGGCTGCTTGCCTCCGATATTGGGCCGAAAGCGTGTGGGCTGTGCATACCACTCTATTTGGATTCTGTGATGATGATTAACTGTTAATATGACCGGTTAGGCCCAATAACACTTATGATTTGTATGATAGGTGTTGACGTTTACTGTTTAACTGCTACGTATTAGAATAGGCTCGATAACTTGCTAAGTAATCGTATGATATGCATTCAATGTGTTAGCTATGTGTAGATATACGTGATTACTTGTGTCCGAACCTGACCCATACTGGTAACCATTTAGGACGTGTTGACCAGCATACTTAACCGAGTAAACTAAACTGCCGAGCAACCCAAGGTGAGTTCACACACTAAAAGCATGCGTCCCAGGGAGGGACACGAACAAACTAAATAATGTTTTCAAACTGATAATTTCCGGGGGAATATGCAAACGGTACTCTTGTACTACTACATCCGGGGGAGATACGTTTGGGTATTATTTATAAGTCACTACTAGCAACACTAAACAAATCTCTATCACATTAAGTCCCTGCTTATAGTACCGATTAATCGCCGGGGGCGAACGGGTTATTAGTTGATAGCGCTATTAGGTTTGACAACCTCACACCGTGACCGGGGGAGATCGGGCGTGAACTATAGACCTTGCATCTTGGTCAATGACGATAGACATTGACCTGGGGCACCAAATCTTCTCGTCAACAGTTTCGGTAATTCAAGTTTAGTAGCTTTCATATGGGGTAGCTCCCCATGACGTGATTATAAATGCTTTACCTAAACAACCTACATTTTCTTCTGAAAAGTTAAAACTGGATATCTCGTGAACTCGCCAACATTTTTGTTGACACCCTACTGCATGCTTTGCAGGTAACCAGTGATACAGGAGCTTGCGGCTTGGAGATGTGTAGTGGTCGTCTTAACCCGTGTGTTGGGTTTTAAATAAACTTTAAACTATGAACCTTGTTTTGAAAACTGTTTGATTTATGCTTCCGCTGCTTACTTAAACTATTATTTGAATTGGAACGTTTAAAAACTTTAAACTGTGATGTCTATTATCAATGCTCAGTATAATTGGTGGCTGGATCCTGGTCAGTCACGCCTCCTAGCGGTGGTATTCCGCATGTGGATTTTGGGGGTGTGACAGATTGGTATCAGAGCCATTGGTTATAGTGAACTTGTTTTTTTTAAAAGAAGAGTCTTTTTGAGAAAAACCAGACTATAACCCGTGACTCGTGACGACACTACACTCCAAGGGCAAGACTCGGCAACTTAGACCTCATAGCTCGGACTTGTGTTTACTTGCTTGTTTATCATAGGTTGACTGCCCTACTATATATACTAGTGTGCCTGATTAGATAGATACACATACACATTTCTCTTCTATCTCATTCTCGCTACGTTACGACATCACACTCATACTGTGTTTTCTGGTTATGAAGACAATGAGTGGACGCGGAAGAGGAAGCGTTAACATGACTCAGGCTCAGTTCACTAACTTGCTCAACACGGTGGCTGCAGCTTTCGCAGCTCACCCTGGAGGTAAACTCGTTACTTTAGGATGTTTAGATCCTACCCCCACATCGTCTTTTCACCTCTAAACCTATTCGCTCCATTTCTCACAACAGGTCAGCCTGCGCCTGCACAGCCACGTGTCTGTACCTTCAAAACTTTCATGGATGGCAAACCCCTCCCTTTCAACGGCACTGAGGGTGCCATAGGCCTTCTACATTGGATTGAAAAGGCTGAAGCTGTCTTTGCTGTCTGTGAGTGTCCCCCTGCTAACTGGGTTAAGTTCGCGACTGGTACGCTTGAAGGAAACGCGCTTTCGTGGTGGAAAGCACAGATTCAGATGCTTGGTCTGGAAACTGCTAATGCTACTGCATGGGAAGATTTCAAAGACATGATCAAAGAGGAGTACTGTCACAGGGATGACATCCACAAACTCGAGAACGAGTACTATGGGCTCAAGATGGCTGGGTCAGAGATTGAGACCTACACCAAGCAGTCCAACGACTATGCTGCACTTTGCCCGAACATGTCCCGACCTATGTATCGAAGGATCGAATTGTACATCAAAGGCTTGGTCCCAGAAATCCGGAGCCATGTGACCTCAGCCAACCTCAATACCATACAGCCCGTGGTTCGTCTTGCTCACAAACTCACCAATCAGGCTGTGGAAGAGGGCAAGTTGCCCAAGAGAATCAGTGCTACTGCTGGAACTTCTAATGACAACAAACGAAAGTGGGATGGAAACCAGGGTAAGGATGCTAACTCTACTCAGGCCCCGGCTCAGCAAAGGAAAACTGAAAATAACAAGGGCCCTCAGCAGCAGGGTGGATATCAGGGCCATCTCCCCAAATGTAACAAGTGCAACCGACATCACAATGGGCCCTGTGCGAAGAACAAGTGTCAGCGATGCAACAAGATGGGCCATGAGGCCAAGGATTGCAGGAGCCCTCACCCCGCAAGACAGAACCAGCCGCAGCAGCAACAGCACCATGGGAACATCAAGGGTTGTTTCCAGTGCGGAGCCGAGGGGCACATCAAGAAGAATTGTCCCCAGTTGAACCAGAACAACCACAACCAGGGTGCGGGAAACAACAACAACAACACCAACAATGCTGGAAATGGTGCAAGAGGAAGGGCTTTTGTTATTGGAGCTGGAGAAGCAAGGAACGACCCCAACGTTGTAGCGGGTAAGTTCCTACTTAATGATCGTTATGTTTCCATATTGTTCGATTCTGGAGCAGATGCTAGTTATGTATCCCTACGTATTAGTAAGAAGCTTAAGTCCACTCTTACGCCGTTAAGCTCTAAGCACATCGTTGAACTAGCTAATGGTAGAAACCTCGAGGCCTCACACGTAATACGTAACTGCGAATTAGAATTGGCTGGTCAGACCTTCCGTATCGATCTCTTCCCCATTATTCTTGGAAGCTTCGACGTTATCATTGGTATGGATTGGCTATCCAAACATCGAGCCGAAATCCTCTGCCAAGAGAAAGCTATTCGTATTCCCCGTCCCCCTGGCAAACCTCTTATAGTTCAAGGCGACAAGAGCGGAGAAGTCACAGGCATCATTTCATTCTTAAAGGCCCAAAAGTGTCTACGAAAGGGGCATACCGCTATCTTAGCACTCGTTGCCGACACACAGAAAATGGAAAACAGGATTGAAGATTTTCCAGTCGTATGCGACTATCCTGAGGTATTCCCGGAAGAACTACCTGGACTCCCTCCTCACCGTCAGGTCGAATTTCAAATCGAGCTACCTCCCGGAGCAGCACCTATAGCTCGTGCACCTTATCGACTAGCCCCCGCGGAACTCAAGGAACTCTCTACTCAACTACAAGAGCTCTTGGACAAAGGTTTTATCCGTCCTAGCTCATCACCCTGGGGAGCCCCAGTGCTCTTCGTCAAAAAGAAAGATGGCACATTCCGAATGTGCATTGATTACCGCGAACTGAACAAGGTTACCATCAAGAATCGTTATCCACTTCCCCGCATCGACGACCTGTTCGACCAGCTGCAAGGGTCGAGCTATTATTCCAAGATCGATCTGCGATCGGGTTATCACCAGCTGAGAGTCCGCGATGAGGACATCTCTAAGACTGCTTTCAGAACCCGCTATGGTCACTACGAATTCCTTGTTATGCCTTTCGGAATGACCAACGCGCCGGCAATCTTCATGGATCTCATGAACCGAGTATGCAAACCCTACCTCGACAAGTTCGTAATTGTGTTTATCGACGACATCTTAATCTACTCGAAGAGTCAGGAGGAGCATGAACAACACCTGCGTCTCATTCTCGAACTCCTTCGCAATGAGCAACTGTACGCCAAATTCTCGAAATGTGATTTCTGGCTTAGAGAAGTCCATTTCCTTGGGCACATCGTCAATCAGGAAGGGATTCATGTTGACCCCGCTAAGGTCGAATCCATTAAGAATTGGCCTGTACCTAAGACTCCGACCGAAATCCGCCAATTCTTGGGATTGGCAGGATACTATCGAAGGTTTATCAAGGGATTCTCTAAGATCGCTCAACCACTTACGACCCTCACTCAGAAGGGCGTTGCTTATAAGTGGAATGATGCTCAGGAATCTGCCTTCCAGGAGCTAAAGAAGAACCTCTGCAGTGCTCCTATTCTTTCCTTACCTGAAGGTACCGACGACTTCGTTGTTTACTGCGACGCTTCTATTCACGGACTTGGGTGCGTATTGATGCAACGCGAGAGAGTTATTGCTTACGCCTCGCGACAACTCAAGATCCACGAATGAAACTACACGACGCATGACTTAGAATTTGGAGCTGTGGTCTTCGCGCTCAAGCTTTGGAGACACTACTTGTACGGCACCAAGTGCACGATTTACACTGATCACAAGAGTCTCCAGCACATAATGGAACAAAAGGAGTTGAATATGCGGCAACGCCGCTGGGTCGAACTCCTAAATGACTACGAGTGTGCAATTAAATATCATCCAGGCAAGGCTAATGTGGTAGCCGACGCCCTCAGCAGAAAGGAGACCAAACCCAAACGTGTTCGTGCCTTACAGCTCACTATCCACTCGAACCTCCCTAACCAGATCCGAAATGCTCAAGCTGAAGCATTGAAAGCTGAGAACATCAGGGTTGAGTCCCTACGAGGATCGAGACAACGTTTGGAACAAAAAGAAGATGATGCTTACTATGTAAACGGGCGTATATGGGTCCCACTTTATGGGAATTTGCGTGAGCTTGTGATGGACGAAGCCCATAAGTCCCGTTACTCAGTGCATCCGGGTTCAGATAAGATGTACCACGATCTAAGGACTACCTATTGGTGGCCTGGCATGAAAGCCCACATAGCAGCCTATGTCAGAAAATGTTTAACTTGTGCAAGAGTCAAGGCGGAGTATCAGAAACCATCAGGCCTACTCCAACAACCAGAAATCCCACAGTGGAAATGGGAGCAAATTTCCATGGATTTTGTTACCGGCTTGCCTAGGTCCCAACGCGGAAATGACACCATCTGGGTGATAGTGGATCGATTAACTAAGTCCGCACACTTTCTTGCTATTAAGGAAACGGACAAGTTCTCTACCCTAGCAGAGGTTTACTTAAAGGAAGTGGTTTCGAAGCACGGGGTGCCAACCTCTATTATTTCCGATCGAGACGCACATTTTACTTCTGAGTTGTGGCAAGCCATGCACAAATCTTTTGGCTCACGTTTAGACATGAGCACCGCTTATCACCCGCAAACGGATGGGCAATCTGAACGCACCATCCAAACCCTCGAAGACATGCTCAGGGCATGTGTGATCGATTTTGGCAAGAATTGGGAGAAGCACCTACCGTTGGTGGAATTCTCCTACAACAACAGCTACCACACCAGCATTCAGGCGGCACCCTTTGAGGCATTGTACAGTCGTAAATGCCGGTCGCCTCTCTGCTGGGCGGAGGTTGGCGACAGCCAGATCACAGGCCCAGAATATGTAGTTGACACCACAGAAAAGATTGCCCAGATTAGGCAACGCATGGCGGCAGCTCGTGACCGTCAAAAGAGATACGCTGATAAGGATAGGAAACCGCTAGAGTTCCAGGTTGGTGAACGGGCTCTACTTAAAGTCTCACCTTGGAAGGGTGTGGTTCGTTTTGGAAAGCGGGGCAAGCTTAATCCGAGATACGTCGGACCCTTTGAAATTACCGAAAAGATCGGTAAGGTCGCTTACAGATTGAATCTGCCTGAAGAACTGAGTGCTGTGCACAACGTCTTTCACGTGTCTAATCTGAAGAAGTGTCTGTCAGATGAAACACTCATCATTCCTTTCAAGGAACTCACTATTGACGAACAGCTACACTTTACCGAGGAACCGATTGAGATCACAGATCGTGAGATCAAAACCCTCAAACGTAGCCAAATACCTCTCGTGCGAGTCCGTTGGAACTCGCGCCGTGGCCTAGAGTTTACCTGGGAGCGGGAAGACCAGATGAAGCGCAAGTATCCCCAATTGTTCCCAAATGAAACTCCCAGCACTGAAGCTACAACCGAATTTCGGGACGAAATTCCAAACTAACGGGAGGATGATGTGACACCCCGTTGAAACGTTCTCATTTACACTAGCTTGCCAGTGGCTGCCTTAACTTTCGGGACGAAAGTTCTTAAAACTTGGGGATAATGTGACACTCTAGGTTTTTCCGAGCAAACACCTTGTAATTACTTTGTGCGTATATATACGTTATTAAATGAAAGATGTGAATTATCCCATTGTGCTATGTGATTTTAGTATATGTATGTTATGTATAAAATATGTATGCGTGTATAGATGTGAGCCGAGACACAAGGATCCGACTCGAGACCGCTTGGTCTCGAGTGAACAGTTGGGCCGCACCTCCTTTAGTCCACCCGAAAGCCCACTAGGGTGCACCATTTTGTATAAAACCCATGCCCAAGCCAACCTTCTCTCATTTTTGACATTTCCATCCTTCTCCCACACTCTCCTACACACTCTCTCTCTCTCTAAAACCTTAAACCCCAACAAGGATCATCTCCTCCTCCACCTTCTCGGATCAAACCGGCTACCACAAGAGATTCTCGGATTTGCTTGTAACCATCACTTGGAAGTTCTTTCATTCGATCCTCCATACCCTCAACATCTAGCCGGTTAGTGCCTTATAGTTGTTTGGTTAAAAATGATGATTTATGATGCATAAAAACTGTGTTGATTAGTTGGATGTTTGTACGATTATGTTGCTTATTAGACAATAGATTTGCTATAGATTTGCTATCAATGTTCAAATGATAAATTGATGAACAATGTGTTTCTTGTAAACCGAATGAATGACTTGAAATAACTAAATGATATGGGTAAGCTAGTGTGTTTTGTAAGGCTGCCTTGATATCTAGTCTAGGTGTTATGATTCTTGTCCATAAAAATACAAGGTTATGTAGGATGAACATATGATGAGTATGTGTTGAATATGCTTGAATGTTGTTATGAATATTTGAAAAATTATGTGTTTGATATGTATGTTAGATTCAGGAAATCGATGATGCTGATTTGAGTATATGTTAGGATAGGATTGTTTGAATAATCATGTTATGATGAAAACCCTAAGAACAACATGAATGTCATGAAAATATTTGAAATATGCTTTGTTTGATCTATTTTGAATTGCATTTAGACAAAGAAACATGTTAATCGGATAGTACACAAATTCGCATGAAATGGCAATCCTATTGGATAGTACAGCGGGCAGGTTCTAGACGGTCTGGTTCATCAGGTGTGCGAGTCGAGACCTCCTGTCTCGACTCGAGACTACGTGATTTGACAACCTCACACCGTGACCGGGGGAGATCGGGCGTGAACTATAGACCTTGCATCTTGGTCAATGACGATAGACATTGACCTGGGGCACCAAATCTTCTCGTCAACAGTTTCGGTAATTCAAGTTTAGTAGCTTTCATATGGGGTAGCTCCCCATGACGTGATTATAAATGCTTTACCTAAACAACCTACATTTTCTTCTGAAAAGTTAAAACTGGATATCTCGTGAACTCGCCAACATTTTTGTTGACACCCTACTGCATGCTTTGCAGGTAACCAGTGATACAGGAGCTTGCAGCTTGGAGATGTGTAGTGGTCGTCTTAACCCGTGTGTTGGGTTTTAAATAAACTTTAAACTATGAACCTTGTTTTGAAAACTGTTTGATTTATGCTTCCGCTGCTTACTTAAACTATTATTCGAATTGGAACGTTTAAAAACTTTAAACTGTGATGTCTATTATCAATGCTCAGTATAATTGGTGGCTGGATCCTGGTCAGTCACGCCTCCTAGCGGTGGTATTCCGCATGTGGATTTTGGGGGTGTGACAAGTGAGAAGAGCGCAACGATTCATGGAGATTACCGGAAGACAGTCTATTGGTGGACCTTCTACCAAGTTAGGCTTTGACAAGTCGAAAGTCACATGTTTTAAATGTAAACAAAAAGGTCATTTTAAGCGTGAGTGCCGAAATGCTTACACTGATGATACTGCAAATCCTTTTCGAGAACATTATTACAAAAGAGCAATTTATCATCAAAATAAAGCAGAACCTCCAAGGATGAAGCAGATAGAGGAGGCACCCAAAGAAAAATCCAAGGCACTTGCTGTTTTTCATGATGATGAAGGTTATGATTGGAGTGATGTTTTGCCAGAGGAAGATGCAGTTGGATATGCCTTTACAGCAAAGTTTGTTCCTTTTAAAGATACCAGATCTGAAGAAGTGAAGTACATCAACAAGAAGGCATCAGCTCAATTCATGAAAGGCAAAATCTATCGTACATGGATGGAAGCAAAGAAAGCAAATCGATGGGATCCTGATAGAGAATGTTATCTCGATCCTAATGGAAACATAGCTATTGATCCAGATACTGTAGATGTTGAAACTCTCACCAAACAAATTGCTGAAGAAGAAGAAGCCAGACAAAGAATGTGGTGGGGAGAAGGAGAAGCTGATGAGAAAGAGAAAGAGCCGCAGCCAAAGAAAGTTGATGACGGGATTATTGATACGTCACAAGAATTTACTGCTGAAAATTTGAAGAAGATGGCTGACAAAGTGCTTGCTGCAAAAGAGCTAGAGGTAGTTTCTGGTTCTGGAACTGAGTCTAAAAGCAAGGTCAGTCAGAATGATGCAATCAATGAGTCAGGTAAGAAAGATAAAACTGAGAATGACTGCAAAAATTGCATGAAAGAGTGCAAAGTTTGTAGTACAATTGCTTACCTCAGCGGTAAGAAGTTTGAAGAACTGACTGGAAGAGTCAGAAATGTTGAAGATCAGATTTTAAACCGTGACAAAATGTTGAAAGCTTCGAACGAAAGATTAAAAGAATTAACTGAGAAAATCAAAAATGATAAAAATGACATAGAAAGAATTAGGAAAGAAATCGAAAAGTTGATTCTTGAAAATCGTCAAATTTCAGAAAATTTTGAGAAGCTAAAACGAATGGTAAAAGATTCTGATGAAAGAAATGGTAAAACAACCAAAGAAAATCTTCAATTGACCGGTGTTCTTAGAGTAAAAGAAGAGCAAATCAACCAACAACTGGATGAGATTGCTAAGTTGAAGCTTCATTTTCAATAAGCTAAAATTGAAAATGAACGCATCCAGTTGAAATTGACCAGTTACAACTCCGCAAGTTTTGTTCTTCAACATATCATCCCTAAACCAATTGGGAAGAACAAAGCAGGCGAAGACGTTTACTCAGATGGAACTGGGGTTGGGTATCATCAGGTTTCACCGCCAGTGTTAAATATTTTTTCAAAGAAAAAATCCGGGTTGGTTAATGATGAAGAAATTGATGAGGTTAAACTTCCAGAGTCAATTGATGTTACATTCAATACATCATCCGATGAGGATAGTGTTCAGTCAAAAATTGTTAAAAGCATGGCTGAAAATGTTTTGAAGTCTGAAAGTGATTCAGCTGAGGATGAAGAATGTTTTCTGAACAATTACATTCAAAAACCAAAATCCAAAAACAACTTAAATGAAGAATCTACTCTTGTCATGTACAAGATGTCGGGATCGGATAAGTTGTATTCGGATTCTGAGTTTCCACTGGAGAATGTTAATGTTGCTAAATTGACAAATGTGTTCAAATTAGTTGAAATTGAAATGTCAGAAATTGAAGGTTTAAAACATTCCAATAGGCAACTAAACTTTGAAAAAGATAAAGCTTACTATAAAAAACCTCTTGTACCATCTCGTTTTTATAACAACAATCAAAACAAATGTTCGGGTGGATATCAGGGTGGTAAGAATTATCAAAGAAGAAATATACAAAACAAGAAGTGTGTTGAGAAAAAGGTGTTTGTTTCGAGTTCAAGTTCACTTTCTGATGAAGAATCTAAGATTTTTTCGAAAACAAATGAAGAATTCTTTGAAAAGAAGGCCTCACAATCTCAGTCCGAAGGCACAAGTCGGGTTGTTGACACCCGAACATGCTTCAAATGCAATCAAGTTGGACATATTGCACGAAAGTGTACCAACTTGAAGTCTAAGACTGAGGTTGTTGAAAATCAGAAAAAGAAAGTTGATGCAAAAGGAAAAGCTCAAATGGTTGTTGAGAAGAAAGTTTTGAAAAATGAAAACATCAAACTCAAAACTGAACCTGTAAAGAATATGGTAACTAAAACTGACAAATTTTACAAACGGGTTGCTTCGCCTCAACAAGCATGGAAGCCAAAATTAGTTGAAAAGAAAACAAGTTCTCCAAAACCAAAGGTTTATGAGACTGCAAAATCATCATCTTCAACTAAGAAGATGCATGTACCTTTGGATTACTATGAGAAACTTGAACCACAAGAGGCTACTACTTCTGAAAAGAAGAATGTACCAAAGAAAGACCAATCATCTGGTCCACCTTCTCAAAATGATTTCTTTTTATACAAAAAGGTTGAGATTGGGTCTGAGGAGAGCTTAAAGATGAATGACAAGAATTTTCCGCCACTTTACATTGCAAAAACTCACCTCAATGTCAAGTTACCCGAGTCGAAAGAGGCTTGGGTGACATCAATATCTAACTAAAGTGTTTTTGAAATGTGCAGGAGCTTCCAAGATCCGTTTCACATTGGATTATGGATAGTGGAGCTTCTCGGCACATGACGGGGAAGAAGACCCTACTGTACGATGTTTGTGGGTTTAATGGAGGATATGTTGGATTTGCAGGAAATCAAGGTGGTCGAATAGTTGGTGAAGGAACTTTATCGAATGGAATTGTCACGTTTGAAAGAGTAAACTACATCGCCGAGCTTGAAAACAATCTTCTGAGCATATCTCAGATCTGTGATCGTATGTATACAACGCACTTTACAGACAAAGAATGTTTGATCTTGAAACCAGGATTTGTTGTTCCCGAAGAGTGGGTTATCATGAGAGCACCCAGAGTCAATGATCTGTACGTGTTGGACATGAGTGTAGCAACTACTACCACGGGTCAGGCTCATTGTTTTATGTCAAGAGCAACGGAAAAAGAATCACAGTTATGGCATCGAAAGATGGGTCATATTCACTTGCGAAAAATGAATCACCTGGTGCATAAGGACTTAGTAATTGGTGATCATGTGAAAGGTTTTCATCTTGAGGGGGAGTGCATTAGCTGTGTCAAAGGCAAGCAAAAGAAGAAATCTCACCCTGGGAAGAAGTAAAACTCAATCTCGAGACCTTTAGAGAGACTCCATATGGATCTGTTTGGTCCAGTGAACGTCAAAAGCATAACTGGGGATCTCTATTGTCTAGTAGTTACAGACGATTACTCAAGATTTTCATGGGTATTATTTTTGAAGTCAAAAGATGAGACGTTTGATCATTTGATGACGCTTTTCAAGAAGATGGAAAACTTGTACCAAACCCGCATCAAAAGATTACGTAGTGACAATGGTACTGAGTTCAAGAATTTCAAAATGGAAGAATATTGTGATGAAAGAGGTATATTGCATGAATTTAGCGCGCCTTACACTCCACAGCAGAATGGAGTAGCTGAAAGAAAGAACATGACGCTAATTGAAACGGCCAGGACGATACTTGCTGATTCTAAACTACCTGTCAACTTTTGGGCAGAAGCAGTGTCAGCCGCATGCTATACACTCAACCGGGTTCTTACAGTGAAGAAATTCAACAAGACATGTTTCGAGCTGATCAATAACCGCAAACCGAACCTGAAGTATTTAGAACCGTTTGGGTCTCCCTGCACTGTTCTAGAGCCTTTTGGTAAATTTGGTGCAAAGAGCATTGAAGGAATATTTGTGGGTTACTCAAGTCCATTAAAGAGAGTCTTTGTTCCAAGTTTAAAGCGGATTATTGAAGCACACAATGTTGAATGCCATGGTTATACTATGCCACCACAGAATCCAGGCGACTCATGGCGTTTTAATTACGATATTTTATGGGATTCGTTTGATATTGAAGAAGAAACAGATTTCTTTGTCGAGTTGGATATTCTAAGAGAGTATGAAGAATCACAAGAAAGATTTCCAGTTGAGTATTCTAGACGTCAAAATCAAGCTTCTAATGACGATGAAGCCGGTCCAAGTAATGCTTGAGAGCATGACGATATTCAGCAAACTCTTGACAATCAGACGGTAGTCAATGATAATCAAGAGTCTACTAATATGCCTGTATTTGATCATGGTGATTCAGATTCTTAGGAGGAGCAGATCCAGAGTTCAAGTCAAACAATTCTAGTCAGTGAACAAGGTGCAAATCAGAATGTCACAAATTTGGAAGGCGAGGTAGATGTTCCAGGCGAGGTGATGCCGAGAACTCTTTCGTACCATCAAGAAGAGTTGATTATTGGAGAATTACAATCAGGTGTTCGCACTAGACGTCAAATTGACCAAGGCCTTACTTGTTTTTATTCTACAGTAGCTCCATTACAAACTGAGTTTTCACTTAGTTGTTTTATTTCGCAGATTGAACCGCGAACATATAAGGAGGCGCTAACTGAAGATTCTTGGGTCAACGCGATGCAAGAGGAGCTGAGTCAGTTTGAGAAGTTGGGAGTGTGGAAATTGGTAGACTTGCCTGATGGCCATAGGAAGATCAACACCAAGAGGGTGTTCAAGTGTAAGAGAGACGATAGAGGGGTTATTATTCGTAACAAAGCTCGACTAGTAGTCTAGGGTTTCAGTCAGCAGGAGGGGATAGATTTCACTGAAGTGTATTGTCACACCCCCAAAATCCACACGCGGAGTATCACCGCCTGGAGGCGTGACTGACCAGGATCCAGCCACCAATCATATTGAACAAGCATGTAAGTAATTAGAAAATCCAACCAATATAATTGGTGTCCAAACAAAACATAGTTTAAGTTGCAAGCGGAAGCATAATGATTAAATCCAAAACCAAATATAAGTTCAAATGTTTAAATGTTTAACATGGCACACAGTTGTCCATGTCCCACAACGACCACGCCTCCTCGTGCAAGCTCCATAAGTACCTAACGACCTGCAAGGCATGTAACAACGAGTCAACAACAAAGTTGAGCGAGTTCACAGTTGGTGTTCATTGTTAAGTTGTTTCAAAAACCAGGAATTCATTTGTAAGTTGTAAGTTAATCAGTTTACCCTGTTTCCCAAACATATCCATAGTTGGTGGGGGCTTCCCCATGTTAACCACTAGACCTGTTTACCATATCGACCACTGACTAAAGTAAGTTGGTGCCCTGACGTCAATGTCTATCATCATTGACTAGTGCCCAGATCCATTAGTTCACGCCCGTCCTCTGCGGCACGGTGTGAGGCTTGTCAAACCTAAATAGCGCTATCTAACTAATGACCCGCTCGCCATTGGCCCGGCGATTAAGTCGATATAAAAATGAGGGACTTCATGATAGAGTTGTTTTGGTCTAGTATCTGTGTTGTCGCCCTTCAAATAAGAGGGTGTGTACGTAATCCCCAAACCAGGAGATTACGCAGGTTCCGATTAAGTTCTTAGTACGTGTTGTCACCGTTCAATAAAGAGGGTGTGTACGTGTTCCAAACAAGGAGATCACGCAGTTTCAGTTTCAATCCTTTACCCATTCCCAACCCTTGGGAATCCCATGCCTTGTGGAAAGTGTGAACTCACCTTGGTTTGCTCGGTAGAGGGTTTCACTTGTTAATACACTTTATTCAATCACGCCCTATCATAGGTATTATGTCTAATCAGATTCGCATAGAATTATTCACGTATTCAAGTAGCACATAGGTCACGTTTCATATGTATCACACATACTTGATCAAATTACATGAACAACATCACATCGGCCCAAAAGAAAACATATTACTTAAATGTGTGCATGTGGCCCAAACATTAAATGGGTATGCGACTGGTTTATTTTGTGGGAGTGTGCGATCAGATTATCATGTGTGCAACAATTTGAGAGTGTGTGATTAAGTGACAACCAATCCTAGGTGTACGATGAAATGGCTTAGAAAGAGAGTAAGTGGGGCCGGCTCTACTGTGCGACACCTCTAAAAAAATCATTAATCCTACTTGTCTTATCAACAGTCATCATCATGAACAGAGCTAATTATCGAGTATCTAATGTTAAACCAGTTCATACAAGAAGTATCATTAATCAACAGATTCAACAAATAATTTCACATCTTTAATCATTCACTGTTTTGATAACAAGAAATTCATTCTTTCATGTTTATCACACAAGTTCGCAAACTACAGTAACATCTTCAAGCATACTAATATTAGGATTCAAAAGAAGTCGATTTCAAACATCACGTATACAAATATTATGCATTAAACAGACATCATCATTCTTTTTTTAAACAACAATATTATTCTTTATGCATAACCATGTGTATACTATGCATCATTAGTTGTACGTTTTCATGAAAACTCAAGTAGCAGTTTCATTCACGTATGACATTCATCGCAAAAATCTTTCTTCATAAGGTAGTGATGTACTAACCAAGATTGGGAAATCGGGGTAGAGTGCGTGCTGAATGAACGAAACGAAAACGGAGTTCCGAGTCGGAGTGTCGTGAGCCACCGGAGGTAGAACGGAGAGCACCGGTGTCGTCAGAGTTTTGAACTCGTCGGAGAAGAAAGTGGCAGTGGTTGTCGTAGAGTTTCGGGTGAGGGGGAGCGGATTATGTGAAGCGGCAGGTAGGGTTTGTGAGAGTTCAATCGTGAATGCATGACTACGCAATCCTAATAAAGAGGTCAAGGGCGGTTTGAAGTTTGTACGTGTGGGCCAAGAATGATAAAAGAGGTGATAGAACTTGGGCTCTGAGGGGTTTGGAGCTGCTGCCAAAACGAAACGCATAAGGAGTTGGGGTGTGGGCCGATATCTAGGCAAAATACAAAAAGGGAGTAGTTATGTAGTCGATCACAATATATAATGGCTTTTATTTTATTATTTTTTTTTCATTATACAAAACCTGCTAATGAATAATTAGTTATTTAATTATATAATTAAAAAAGAATAGTGAACACACTAAGGTTCGGACCCCATAAGTTTTCGAGCTATACGAGTGGGTTGCATCGACATGCGAGAAAAGTGTTTAGGTTCAAACGGTTCAGGTTGGATCGACACAATATGGATTTGGTTTGGTTACTATACATTAAATGCGTATAATTTAATTTGTCGAATAAGATCAATATATAATTACTTTGCAAACAAAACGAACGGTTTTTACCTCGAAGTTACGGGTTGTCACATCATCCCCAGGTTGAAAGAAATTTAGTCCCGAAATTTAGCACATATTCACTGAGGAAGCTAGTTAGGTTGCGTGGTTTCCTGGTTTTCCTGGGGTATCACATCATCCCCCCGTTTGTTTGGAATTTCGTCCCGAAATTCAGCAGTAGCTTCAGTCTCAGTAGTGGTTTCACTTTTCTCGAACAACTGGGGATACTTGTGTTTCATTTGGTCTTCTCGTTCCCAGGTAAACTCTGGGCCACGATGGGAGTTCCAACGAACTCGAACAAGAGGTATTCTGGTATGCTTGAGAATCTTAACATCTCGGTCTGTAATCTCTACAGGTTCCTCGACGAATCAAAACTGATCGTCGATAGTGAGTTCCTTAAGAGGAACTATGAGGGTCTCATCTGACAGACACTTCTTCAGATTTGACACGGGGAATACGTTGTGAACTCCGCTGAGTTCTTCAGGTATGTTCAGTTTAAAGTTGTTTTCAAAAACCATAAGTTCATTTGAAAACCAGTAGTTAGATAGTTCCTTGGGTCATGCGAATGAATCCAACTTACGTCTGTGTAGTTGTGAGGTTCCAAAGAAAAAATGCGAAAACGTGTTCAAGGGAGTATGATCATATCAACAATACACCGCCGCCCTCAAGGTTTCGAGGAGTGATTACCAATGATCAAAAGTCGAGCCTTCCACTTTCTTTAAGCTAGAGCGTGTTCGTTTCAGTATCTCAGCATGGAGTAGTGAGAACGTAAGGTCACTGTGGTAAGAGGGCGATGGTTTGGTCTAAGCCAATGGTAGAAATTTGACATATCATTAATCAATATTCACGTGTTGGTGCAAGACCTAGTGCAAAGATTCCGCATATGAAAGAAAAACTATCATGACATTAGAGTACGTTTCTTGTAGTGTAAGGTGGGTTAGGTAAACATATAAATTATCGTGTTTTCCAGTAGGTTGAGTGATCCACAACTCTGTCCCCAATTGTCCTGAAGACTATTTCACCAGTAATGGCTTCCATTCGCTAAGTTGGGTATACGTGAGGGCTAATCAAGTAGAATAAGAATAAACCATCCAACAAGGTAATAAGGTAGTCTTGTGATCGTTGAAAATCATGGTATGGTTGTTGGCATTTCGTTAAATCAGTTGCCAATCGAAGAAACGGGGAATTAATGAGGTTCATACGAAGAATTGAGCGAAAACAGGGGTCCATCAATAACCGAAGGACTCGACCAGCTAATCTGTTGTCTAGAAGTAATTTCCAGTAGTGGTGCATGGCGGCATGGCACAAAAAGGGAAGTTCGTTGCATCGCGGTCGCGCGAGTGTATCATTTGTCCAAAATAGAGTTTGGTGGGTAAGGTTGCGAGTTGCAAAACGACAAAGGCGTGTAACTGTGGCTGCTTCGTTTCTGGTGACGATGACAGGCGAAGTTGATAAGGTTCATCAACAGGGATGCGTAGGTATAGTTCTCCTAAATCCAAGTACGTTTGAGCCAGGTCCGGTCTTCGTGAATGTTGACATACAATCCGAATGTACGGAGGGTCAGATGGTGACGTCATGTCGAGATAAGCGTATGACTAGCTAGAACACCTAAACAATGGTCGTAGTGCGGTGACGAGGGAACAGAAAAGAATTTGACCACCACTTGTCAAATTTCAAGTAAACATTCAGGTGTCATATATAACGCATCAGGGTTAATAGATAACATGCTACTACTCTAACTGGGCATACCATATGCAACATACAATGTAAATGTAAACTAGCAAGTAGGCAATACAAAAATAAATCATACCACCTAGAGTGTTGAGTCTTGCACGTGGAGCGAAGCGTCGTTGTGGATCGTCGAGCACTGAACAGGTTATAGTCTGGTTTTTGTAAAAAAAAAAAAAGACTTTTCCCCTTTTAAAACCAAGTTCACTATAACCATTGGCTCTGATACCAATCTGTTACACCCCCAAAATCCACACGCGGAGTATCACCGCCTGGAGGCGTGACTGACCAGGATCCAGCCACCAATCATATTGAACAAGCATGTAAGTAATTAGAAAATCCAACCAATATAATTGGTGTCCAAACAAAACATAGTTTAAGTTGCAAGCGGAAGCATAATGATTAAATCCAAAACCAAATATAAGTTCAAATGTTTAAATGTTTAACATGGCACACAGTTGTCCATGTCCCACAACGACCACGCCTCCTCGTGCAAGCTCCATAAGTACCTAACGACCTACAAGGCATGTAACAACGAGTCAACAACAAAGTTGAGCGAGTTCACAGTTGGTGTTCATTGTTAAGTTGTTTCAAAAACCAGGAATTCATTTGTAAGTTGTAAGTTAATCAGTTTACCCTGTTTCCCAAACATATCCATAGTTGGTGGGGGCTTCCCCATGTTAACCACTAGACCTGTTTACCATATCGACCACTGACTAAAGTAAGTTGGTGCCCTGACGTCAATGTCTATCATCATTGACTAGTGCCCAGATCCATTAGTTCACGCCCGTCCTCTGCGGCACGGTGTGAGGCTTGTCAAACCTAAATAGCGCTATCTAACTAATGACCCGCTCGCCATTGGCCCGGCGATTAAGTCGATATAAAAATGAGGGACTTCATGATAGAGTTGTTTTGGTCTAGTATCTGTGTTGTCACCCTTCAAATAAGAGGGTGTGTACGTAATCCCCAAACCAGGAGATTACGCAGGTTCCGATTAAGTTCTTAGTACGTGTTGTCACCGTTCAATAAAGAGGGTGTGTACGTGTTCCAAACCAGGAGATCACGCAGTTTCAGTTTCAATCCTTTACCCATTCCCAACCCTTGGGAATCCCATGCCTTGTGGAAAGTGTGAACTCACCTTGGTTTGCTCGGTAGAGGGTTTCACTTGTTAATACACTTTATTCAATCACGTCCTATCATAGGTATTATGTCTAATCAGATTCACATAGAATTATTCACGTATTCAAGTAGCACATAGGTCACGTTTCATATGTATCACACATACTTGATCAAATTACATGAACAACATCACATCGGCCCAAAAGAAAACATATTACTTAAATGTGTGCATGTGGCCCAAACATTAAATGGGTATGCGACTGGTTTATTTTGTGGGAGTGTGCGATCAGATTATCATGTGTGCAACAATTTGAGAGTGTGTGATTAAGTGACAACCAATCCTAGGTGTACGATGAAATGGCTTAGAAAGAGAGTAAGTGGGGCCGGCTCTACTGTGCGACACCTCTAAAAAAATCATTAATCCTACTTGTCTTATCAACAGTCATCAACATCATATGACACAAGGAATTTCGAGATTTATCATAACTATTTCAAACAGAATCGACACCTTTCATCACTTACACAGTCATTGGATTCAAATACTAAGCAACAGGTTACCACTATCACCTAAACATGATCTTTTTGAATGAATAGAAGTATCCATATGAACCAAACGAACATTATCATGAACAGAGCTAATTATCGAGTATCTGATGTTAAACCAGTTCATACAAGAAGTATCATTAATCAACAGATTCAACAAATAATTTCACATCTTTAATCATTCATTGTTTTGATAACAAGAAATTCATTCTTTCATGTTTATCACACAAGTTCGCAAACTACAGTAACATCTTCAAGCATACTAATATTAGGATTCAAAAGAAGTCGATTTCAAACATCACGTATACAAATATTATGCATTAAACAGACATCATCATTCTTTTTTTTTAAACAACAATATTATTCTTTATGCATAACCAGGTGTATACTATGCATCATTAGTTGTACGTTTTCATGAAAACTCAAGTAGCAGTTTCATTCACGTATGACATTCATCGCAAAAATCTTTCTTCATAAGGTAGTGATGTACTAACCAAGATTGGGAAATCGGGGTAGAGTGCGTGCTGAATGAACGAAACGAAAACGGAGTTCCGAGTCGGAGTGTCGTGAGCCACCGGAGGTAGAACGGAGAGCACCGGTGTCGTCAGAGTTTTGAACTCGTTGGAGAAGAAAGTGGCAGTGGTTGTCGTAGAGTTTCGGGTGAGGGGGAGCGGATTATGTGAAGCGGCAGGTAGGGTTTGTGAGAGTTCAATCGTGAATGCATGACTACGCAATCCTAATAAAGAGGTCAAGGGCGGTTTGAAGTTTGTACGTGTGGGCCAAGAATGATAAAAGAGGTGATAGAACTTGGGCTCCGAGGGGTTTGGAGCTGCTGCCAAAACGAAACGCATAAGGAGTTGGGGTGTGGGCCGATATCTAGGTAAAATACAAAAAGGGAGTAGCTATGTAGTCGATCACAATATATAATGGCTTTTATTTTATTATTATTTTTTTTCATTATACAAAACCTACTAATGAATAATTAGTTAATTAATTATATAATTAAAAAAGAATAGTGAACACACTAAGGTTCGGACCCCATAAGTTTTCGAGCTATGCGAGTGGGTTGCATCGACATGCGAGAAAAGTGTTTAGGTTCAAACGGTTCAGGTTGGATCGACACAATATGGATTTGGTTTGGTTACTATACATTAAATGCGTATAATTTAATTTGTCGAATAAGATCAATATATAATTACTTTGCAAACAAAATGAACGGTTTTTACCTCGAAGTTACGGGTTGTCACATGTATGCTCCGGTTGCTAGACTTGAAGCAATCAGAATCTTCCTAGCATTTGCATCTTGGAAAAATTTTAAAGTTTATCAGCTAGATGTTAAATCGGCGTTTCTCTATGGGAAGGTAAAAGAGGAGGTATATGTCGGACAGCCACCGGGCTTTACTGATCCAATCCACAAAGACAAGGTCTATTTATTGGATAAAGCGCTGTATGGTTTACACCAGGACCCGAGAGCTTGGTACGAGACATTGTCTCAACACCTGCTTACCAACAGCTTCATCAGTGGAAAAGTGGATGCCAATCTCTTCACCAAAGAAGTCGACGGACATCTTCTGATAGTTCAGATATACATGGACGACATCATATTTGGGTCAACAAATGAAAATATGTGCAAAGATTTTGAAAGAGTTATGAAGCAGAAATTTGAAATGTCATCGATGGGTGAGATGAAATTCTTCTTGGGACTTCAGGTTGATCAACTGCCTAAGGGAATTTTCATACATCAAACGAAGTATGTTCATGATATCTTAGAGAAATTTGGGATGCCAGGATCTACTCCAGCTTCCACTCCATTAGCAACGAATCATGGGATAAACCCTGATCTCACTGGAGAGAAGGTAGATGAAACGTTATATCGTTCCATGATCGGATCGCTGATGTACTTGACAGCTTCAAGACCCGATATCATGTATCCAACCTGCCTCGCAGCAAGATTTCAGTCTAACCCAAGAGTTTCGCATATGGTGATTGTGAAACGGATATTACGCTACCTGAAAGGAACTCCATCACTGGGGTTGTGGTATCCAAGAGAAGGCGATTTCACGCTCGAAGGGTATTCCGATTCCGATTTCGGATGCTGCAAAGTTAACGCTCAATCAACAACAGCGGGGTGCCAGTTTTTCAGATCACGATTGATCACCTGGCAATGCAAGAAGCAGACCTCTGTAGCTTTGTCCACATGTGAAGCTGAGTATGTATCTGCTAGCAGTTGCTGCTCTTAGATCTTGTGGATCCAGCAACAGATGCGCGACTACGGTTTGCAATTTCTTAACACCCCTATCTTTGTTGATAATGAGGCAGCGATAAACATTACTAAAAATCCTGTTCATCACGCTAAAACAAAACATATTGAAATTCGTCATCACTTCATCCGAGATTGTTTCGAGAAGAAGTTGATACGAATTGAGAAAATCCACACTGACGAACAAAAAGCTGATTTACATACCAAAGCGTTTGAAAAAAACTCGTTTTCAATATTTGTTAAA
The DNA here is from genome assembly GCA_030545235.1 of Helianthus tuberosus. Classification (NCBI taxonomy): domain Eukaryota; kingdom Viridiplantae; phylum Streptophyta; class Magnoliopsida; order Asterales; family Asteraceae; genus Helianthus; species Helianthus tuberosus. The sequence continues at coordinate 116,320,677 of CM060355.1, forward strand.
ATTGAACGGTATGAAGCTTTTATCGGTGTCGGAGGAGATTCTTGGCGTAGATGAAGATACCACTGTAGATGACGTTGAGAAGCAATCTGCAATGGTTAGTCGATTTTTTACTTGTTTTGGTATTTAGGGGGAGTATAGGGTAATATTTTCAGAAAATACAAAAACAATAAAAAATTTAAAAAAAAAATCCAAAAAATGTGATATTTTCAAAATTCAAAAACAATAGAAAACCGGAAAGAGCTTGTGTAAAAAGGGAAAATGATAGTACATTGGCTTGACAGTTACGGTATGCTAAAGAATTGTAAAGTTTTAAAGTTTTAAACAGTCTCGCTGATGATATGCCGATAGGTTTTTACACATTTAGTAGGTTTGTTCGGGATATAAACCTAAAATATTTACTTGCTTATTTCGTGGGGAACACTACTTGGATATATAGGTAACCCCTGAAATCTTGTTTGAAAGACCCCTCTTTCTGAGATACTAGGTCTTTATACTCAGTGATATCTGGGGTATTATCCCGGGACTTCTGATTTTGCGGAAGCAATGGCCTAGTCCCCATATAATACTTTACACTTGCTTGAAATAAAAGCCTCCCCTCAGCATAAAAAATGATGAAACATTGAAAAAATGCTAATCATGTGCTGTTGTAAAAAAGATCCTCTAAAGGGGACCCACTTAAAGTCGAAGTCGTCATCTCTCTGTTGAACGGAAGTTCTGACCTGAGCTCTCATGGCCCTCGCAATTAACCCTTTACAGATATCATCTGTGGTATACTCACCTGTAAGACTGAATATTGGGATCTGGATACGGGAGTATATTCAAGAGGTGGGACACATGAATAAGTTTAAGTTCTTAATTCACCTAATTCGTATCCTGGACAGATTGAAAATGGTGTGAGAATTTAAGTGGATCAGTATATCGACAATCTAAGTGAATTGCTTAATTCTGAGTATGTAATCAAAGCTTAACGGTACTTGTGACTTGTCGAATAGCTGATATGATTCCCTAACACGCTCACCAAAAATATGTTTGTAAATAGTTTACATTTACTGCTTTTTATTTCTGTAATTCATTTCTAGTCTAGAAATTTATTCAAAATATAAAAAGATTTTATATTTCTGCTTTATTTTCCGACAAACTAAAGTGGAAAGCTGATCTTCAGATTCGCAGTTTGAAGCAGATGCTAAAAGTTTATGAGCTGGAAGATGAGTTGGGAGCTTATTATGATAAACCTGGAAATTGAAAAGTCAAAACAAGTTCATTAATTTGAAACTTGTAAATTTCAGAAAATTGTTTGAACTAGTTTGTACAAAATGTCAGTGTGCTTTGTCTCAGGTCAACCAAGGTCATTAAATTGGACTTGGTAGAAAAATTAAGTACTCAGGGTCATTAATTTGGACCTGGATACTTAAGTGGATTTCTAAATTCTGATAAAACCAATAAATGAGGAAAATGGTAAGTTTGGATTGAAATTGTTATAATCATAAATCTTATATTTAGGTAGAGATTGTGCAGGTAACAGGTTTGTTATTGAAAACAGCATAGCAAAATCCCAACTAACTGATAGGGGGAGTCTGAAGACTTAAAAGTCAGATACAGCTCCTGGATCTACATTCAAGAGGGAGTTTGAAAGTTGTTAAAGATTCAGATTTTGTGTTTCATGCTAGCTGTTGATAGAAGAAGAGAAGAATTGAAGGATGCTTATATTGTTAGATAAACTGGAAAGAGATCAAGACTGAAGACTCGACGCCGAAGACTTCGTCAACATCCAAGGGGGAGTCTGTTGGTGCATAACTGTTTGTTAACTTCGTATTTATCGAGTCTTATGTCTAGATAGGATAAACCAGTGCTCAGCAGGTTAAAATCTAGGGTTTGTATGTATGTGTTTGGGTAATTTCGCTTGAAATGGCCATTGACCATTTCAAACGAAATTAGATTTTGTAATTCCGCTTGAAATGGGCAATGACACTTTCAAGCAGAATCACCCACACTATATATAGTTGAAGCACTTGGTCATTTGTAACATTTCTGATTCAGAGCCGAGGTACCGCCAGTTTGTCAAACGACCTGTAAAAGCTTTGGAATCAATAAAAAGAAGATAATTAGGGAATATCAAGCTGTTACACGTCTATTTCTCTGATTCTGCCTTTGAAATAGATCATAAACTCTTCTGATTGACTCGTTAGGGTCACACGACGATCCAACACGTTCTCAGCAGAAAATCCAAGTGTGCCAAATCAAGAGAATCAAAACAGCAGTCCTACTCCAAGCAGCGGAAATCATGGAGGATCATCTTCAACTGCTCCAAGTCCACAACAAAAATCGGCTCCGAAAAACTTATTCCAGTGCAATATTGCTGTAGACCTCAAAAATGCACAAAATTTCAGTGAAGAATCCGCCAAGCAGCAAATGGTGTTTTTGGCATCTGTCTTAGAATCATACGAGAGCCTTGTTGCTGGAAAGATCGGAAACACCAATCTCACCAAGGAAGATTATGATCAAATCGACCCTGAAGAGATGGAGTTGATCGATATTAGGTGGTGCATGGTGAGTGCGGTCAGGAGGGCTCAGAGGTTCATGGAGATAACAGGCAGACACTCCATTGGTGGACCATCAACTAAATTAGGGTTGGACAAATCAAAAGTTACTTGTTTTAAGTGCAAACAAAAGGTACTTAATTTGCCAACCAAGTCCAACTTAATGACCTTGGTTGACCCGAAACAAAGCACACTGATATTTTGTTCATTCTTTTTCAAACATTTTTATGAAAATTACAAGTTTCAACTTAATGAACTGGTTTTGACTTTTCATTTTCACAGGTTTAACATGATAAGTTTCCAACTTAACTGTCTAGCTCAGAAACCTCCTGCATCTGCCTCAAACTGCGAGTCTGAAGATCAGCTTTCCGCTTTGGATTGTAGATAAAAATAAAGCAGAAATGTAAAATCTTTTTGGATTTTGAATAAAGTTTCTAAACTAGAAAGCTATGAAATCTTTTTGAGTTTTGAATGTTAAACATAAATGAAATGCCGTAAATGTAAACTAATTACAAATATATTTTTGGTGAGCATGTTAGGGAATTATATCAGCTGCCGACAAGCTACAAGTGGTGTTTTTGGCATCTGTCTTAGAATCATACGAGAGCCTTGTTGCTGGAAAGATCGGAAACACCAATCTCACCAAGGAAGATTATGATCAAATCGACCCTGAAGAGATGGAGTTGATCGATATTAGGTGGTGCATGGCGAGTGCGGTCAGGAGGGCTCAGAGGTTCATGGAGATAACAGGCAGACACTCCATTGGTGGACCATCAACTAAATTAGGGTTTGACAAATCAAAAGTTACATGTTTTAAGTGCAAACAAATGGGGCACTTTAAACGAGAATGTCGAAATGCTCCTGCTGATGAAACGGCCAATCCTTTCCGTGAGGACTATTATAAAAGGGCTATCTATCATCAAAACAAAGCAGAATCTTCAAGAATGAAGCAGTTAGAAGATGCTCCAAAGATAAGTCAAGAGCATTAGCTGTTATGCATGATGATGAGGGCTACGACTGGAGTGATGTGCTACCAGAAGAAGATGCTGTGGGTTTTGCATTCATGGCAAAGATTGTTCCTTTCAAGGATACCAAAACTGAAGAAGAAAAATATGTCAACAGGAAGATGTTAGCCCAAAACATGAAAGATAAAATCTATCGAACATGGAAAGAGGCAAAAAGCGCAAAAAGATGGGATGCAACTCGGGAATGCTATTTGGATCCTAAAGGAAACATAGTTGTTGAACCTTCATCAATCAGTGTTGAAACCCTAATAGACCAAATAGCTGAAGAAGAGGAAGCAAGACAGAGAATGTGGGCAAGAGAAGCTGAAGAAAGAGAAGCTGAGGAGAAAAAGCTACAGTCAAAGAAGGTCGATGATGGGATTATTGACACGACCCAAGAGTTCACTGCAGATAACCTGAAGAAAATGGCTGATAAAGTTCTTGCAGCGAAGGAATTAGAGGTAGATTCTAAATTCGGAACTGAGTCAAAGAGCAAGGTCAGTTCTAATGATTCAACAAATGGGTCAGGTAAGACTGATAAAGCCAAGATTGACAGTGACTGCAAAAATTGCATGAAAAACTGCAAGATTTGTAGTTCTCATGCTTATCTCAGTACCAAAAAGACTGAAGAACTGACTAGAAGAGTCAGAGAAGTTGAAAATCAAATCTTAAGTCGTGACAAATTGGTAAAAGCTTCAAATGATCGAATCAAAGAATTAACTGAGAAAATTGAAAATGATAAAATTGACGTAGAATGAATCAGGAGAGAAAACGAAAAGTTAATTCATGAAAACCGTCAACTTTTTGAAAATCATGAGAAGTTAAAAAGAACGATTAAAGATTCTGATGAGAGAAACAGTAAAACAAGCAAAGAAAACTTTCAATTGTCAGGAGTACTTCAGTCGAAAGAAAAGCAAATCAACCAATAGTTGGATGAGATTGCTAATCTGAAGCTTCAGTTTCAGGAAGCTAAGATAGAAAATGAACGTATCAATCTGAAACTCAACAGTTACAACTCCGCAAGTTTTGTTCTTCAACACATAGTTCCCAAACCTATTGGGAAGAACAATGCTAGCGAAGATGTATATGCTGATGGAACAGGGGTTGGGTATCATCAAGTTCCACCGCCTGTGTTGAATAATTTTTCAAAGAAGAAATCTGGGTTGGTTAACAATGATGAAACAAATGAAATCAAACTTCCAGAAACAATCGATATCACATTCACTTCATCATCTGATGAAGACAGCGTTCAGTCTGAAGTTGTTAAAAATGTAGTTGAAAATGTTTTGAAATCTGACAGTGATTTAACTGAAGACGAGGAATGCTTTTTGAACAATTACATTCCGAAATCAACTTCCAAAAACAACTTCCAAAAACAACTTAAGTGAAAAACCTACTCTTGTGATGTACAAGATGTCGGGTTCGGATAAGCTGTATTCGGATCTTGAGTTTCCATTAGAGAATGTGAATGTCGACAAATTGAAAAATGTGTTTAAACTGGTTGAGATTGATGTTTCTGAAATCGAAGGTTTGAAACATTCCGAAAGACAATTGAACTTTGAAAAAGATAAATCTTACTATAAAAAACCTGTTATACCACCGCGTTTTTCTAACAAAAAGCAAAACAGATGGTCGGGTGGTTATCAGGGTGGTAAGAACAATCAAAGAAGGAACTTTCAAAACAAGAAGTTTGTTGAGAAAAAGGTGTTTGTGAAAAGCTCGAGTTCACACTCCGAGCAAGAATCTGAGATTTTTTCGAAAACCAATGAAGAATTCTTTGAGAAGAAAGCCTCGCAACCTCAGACCGAAGGCACAAGTCGGGTAGTTGACACCCGAACATGCTTCAAATGCAATCAAGTTGGACATATTGCACGAAAGTGCACCAACTCGATGTCTAAGTCTGTGGTTGTCGAGAATCCAAAAAGAAAAGACGATGTAAAGGGAAAAGCTCCAATGTTTGTTGAGAAAAAGTTTTTAAAGAAGGAAAATGCCAAAGTTGAAACTAAATCTGCAAAAGAGTCAGTTAAGAAAACCGAACCCGTAAAGAAGTTGGTAACTAAAAATGACAAATTTTACAAGCGGGTTGCATCATCTCAACAAGCATGGAAGCCAAAACCAAAGGTTTCAGAGTTTGCAAAACAATCATCTTCTACCACACCGGTAAAGATGAATGTTCCTTTGGATCACTATAATAAACTGGTGAAACAAACTTCTACCCCACCTGTCACACCCCGATATTTCCACGTATTACCGGTGGGCCCGGTGGGGAGTATCATGACGTAGTCGATATCATCATAGTCAAACAACACAATTTAAAATGCACAGCGGAAGCAAAAGATAAATATATTACAATCCGAATATAAAGTAATATCAAAGTATTACAACGGAAAGTAAAGGATCCACAGGCGGATCAAATAAAAGGAAAAAAAAAATGTTCAACAGACTTTAGGCATCTAGAACTTGCAAGATTCCCTATTGACGCCCTGAGCTCCCAGCCAATTCCGTACAGTACCTGTCACTTAATCTTTTTGGAAAATACGTCAGTTTACACTGGTAAATACAATTAACCGACTCATTTGAAAACTTTTATAAAAATTGATTTGAATGCACAAGGCACAACATATCTTTTATAACTTGGGACAATTATATGAATAATCTTGTATACAGATTTACATGTTCGTTATACGTTCAGGGCCCGATGTAGAAACCGAGTCAAGATTAACAGACACGCCACAAGTATAGGCCCACATGAGAGTGAGATACCGTTTCCCTTATGCACTGTCAGGTGTATGCCTACACCCCGTGCTTAAGACGTGGCCATTTTATAATATAATGATGTCAAGGATATCCGAAACATGGTCATTAACCCCTAAAGGCTTTTATTTCAAACAATACAGATTAAAGCGGGTTACCTCAATAATTTAATCACAATACGACTAAACATTCAATACCCGACCAAGCGGTATTATTATAATACCGTATCCCAAGCCCGTATAGGGAAAATAAGTTAAGAGTATTTACCTGAGCTAGCAATGCAATTTATACTCAGCCGTATATTCTAATCAGCAAGCACAAGTACTTTTACTGGGGCTCTTAATCTGGAACGAAGGTTTTATAATAACCTATTAGAATCCTAACGGGTCTTTAATTAAGCCTAAACTTAGACCGCTTAGTTTTAAAGAAAGATACGGTTCAAACGCACGATTAAGCGAAGACCGGAATAGAATGTGATTTAGACCCGGCAAGTTTGAAGACTTGTATAATATGGGTAATCTAAACACATTCTGGATTTTGAGATCAAAATGATAAGGTTTGACCCGTTTTGGTCAATTTATGCAAACTAGTTACATAAACCGATCCGAACGCGAAATATGCATAACGGGTAACCATATGGGTCATATACAGGTTTCCTAAGTTAATATGCCTTAAATATGTTGTGATATCAGTAGGATACCTTCCATTATGCCCAAAACGAGTTTAATCTCAATATAAGCCCCGTAGGGGTATTTTGGTCATTTAAAAGATTATAAAAGAGATTAATTTTTAATTCTGATACTCGGGTCTGAAATAATCAGTAAAAAAATTTAATTTAATAGGTTATATCAGTTGGTGATAAGTCTTATATGCCAAAATGGTTTTAAACCCATACTAGGTGTTTAATACGCGTAAAAAGCCGTTTTAAGCGATTTCCGGGTTATACAGGAAATCTGAGTTTTCTGATCAGATTATAAAGTTCAAAATACTTCATTTATTATATAAAATCAGTAGCAATTGGATTGGTGTCAAAATACTATGTAGAACTCATTTTATAAATAAAAAGGGTATAATCGGTATTTACCGAATCAAGGCCATAACCTTAGGTTATGAGCAGGTTAAAAATAATTAAGAAAAACTTCAAAAATCTCAAAATATTATATTACATCAGTGGGTAAAAGGTTTGGTGTCAAAAATTGGGTTTAGATAGGCTTTACGCTAATTACGCCGTTTAATTAACAAAAAGCCTTCAAATTACGCTATTGGGCATAACTCCTAATCTAGACCTCCAACTGATGTGAAATTTTAAGGACATGTTTATAAATCAGTAATAAAGATTATTGTCCTTTCACATTTCCAAAATTCTCGTTTTATGGTAAAAAGGGAATTATGGTCAACATTAAGCAATTAACAGAAACGTGTAAACGAATCGGACAATCAACGATCCAACCACAGAGGGTTATACTATCATGTAACCTGGTCCTAAGGAAACTCTAAGGCATCTCCAAACCCATCTAAATCGGGTCAGAACTGAAGTCAAAGCAAAAGTCAAAGTTTTGCGACTTTCGGTTCCGAACCGAGCCTAAACAGAAAATTGTCGGATCAAACAAGCTTAGACTAGTTCTTATACTTATTACCAAGTTATATGAGTGATCAAATAGGTTACACGCCTTCTACATTGCTAATTATGCGCTAAATCAAAAATTAGGATCCTGTTGACTTTTTATAATAAATTTTGACCCGACAATTGGTCTAGTTAGAGTGGGAATCAGAGGGTGCCCTTTTAAGGGTTTATTGCCCACATAAATACCAACTTATAACTACCTTAAGTTTGACTAATCACTGGACCATTAGTGATTAATCGATAAGTCAAACCTTAAGTACGACGGTTTGACTTTTAAGCTAATAACTAAGCAAAACTCAATTAAGGAATGTCAAGGATACTTACCAAGGTCTAATGCACGATTAGAGATGCTTGGGGAAAGGCCTTGAGCTCCAGAAATGATCAGGAGTTGAGTTGGGAATGAATGATCAAGAATTGCAACAATGGTGCTTGATATAGTGGATTTGATCCATCAAGATCATGACAAACAATGCTATAACTGATCATGGATCATTCACAAGTGTCCCTAAGGTCTAAAAGCAAACTTAAGCAGCTCCTGGAAGTGTAAAAGGGCAATATAAGTCGGTTACATGGGCTGAACAGCCAACTTACGAGTTTCTGAATCTGGCACATGCTTACGGACCGTAAGGTCCAGGTCTTACGGTCCGTAAGGTCCAGGTCTTACGGTCCGTAAGGACCTGGTCAGCATAGTAAAGTTTCAATTGTTGACAGGTTTAGCCCCTGCACTTCCAAATGCCATTTCTGACACATCTAAGTGTTGGGTTTTTAACATGTTTATCAAAGCTAATTTTATCCGAATAAAATTAAAACGCAGCGGAATAAGGATTTAAAACATGTTACTTTACAAGATTTAAAACTCTTTTAAATGCAAAAACCCAAAATCGGATCCATATATGACATACATGCTATCAAAATACAACCATAGGGTGTTTTAGAATACTACCATTCCAAGAGCAAGGTGATATGAAGAAGATGACTTTCTTGAATGGAAATATTCAAAGGAGAAGATCTCAAGCTTGCATACCCCAAGCTTCCAACGAACACCTTATGTTGCTAGGATTTCTACACTTGAAAACTCACTTGAAAATCCCTCTTGACAACCTACTCTTGGCCGAAATTTTAGAGAGTTTTTTTGAGTTCTTGCAACTTGAAAAACTAGTAGTAACTTATGAGAGAAGGTGTCATCTTTTTTATCAAAAAGCAAGTGCCATTCATATGTGAGATTGTTGCATGAAAAATGATTGGACCAACCCTCTTGGGAAGACCCAAAGTGGGCGGCCCTATGGGGACTTTCCCAACCAAAAATATTTAAATTTTAATTAAAAGGTAATCTTGTTTTAATTTTATAACCTTTTATAAAATATAACATAACATGTTACAAGATTTTATGCAACATCTCATAATGTTTTATAATGTTATTTAACCTATTAAATAACAAGATAAAATATTCTCTCAAAATAAATTATCCATATAATTTATTAGTTTCTCAAGTGCAATTATTTAGAAAACCAATTTCTAAATATTCTTAGTGTTAATATTTATTTGTTTGATCATATCATAAATAAATATTGTAGGTGTTTGTCTAGCTTGTTATTGGGTATGACCCAACTTGGATCATAACGTACTAGCCACATCAATTTAATATGTGTCTTGGGCATACAGAATCCAACAATCTCCCACTTGCACAAGATACATAGAAGATTGATGCAAGTAGTAAATAACGCCTAACAACGGTTTACTACCCCTAATACGTATGACGAAGTGCCATTCAATAACATCATCCCCTTCAAGTCCCTTACTTGAACATGATTTAGGTGAATCTATCATTTATCCTTTCGTTACAGATGTCATGTCAAATCCAGAGACACAGTGTGATCATTCTCTGTTGATTTAACTTAAGCAGGCCTTAGACATCTTACTCTCAACGAATAAGAGGAACAAATCCCTTCTTGACTACATACGTCTCTCACAATCACCTCGTGCCATACCTGAGCTTAGTCTTATGTACTATCTTATTACAGACAGCGAAGAACTAAGTCAAGGCATAATATTTGGTGAATATCAAGACCCAATATGTATCTCAGGTCAGAGGATACTATGATATTCGCCTTTGCTCAAATTTACTTATGATCAATCAATGATTCCATGCAGTAACATTTGAGAGCGGGTCAGTCCAATATTTGTATCCCACAAATATTTATGAACTTTGGCAGCAACACTTTGCTCTATATTCATACCTAATGAATATCCACCAATCCAAGTTCATAATAGTCTTACATTCATATTTGTTCCCACAAGTATGATCGACTACGGACATTTAGAATAATTAATTTATTCACGGATTTAAACATGCTAAAATGGAACATAACTCAAAATACCATAAAAGAGTTAAAATAACAATTGTTCCAATATCCAAATACAAAATAGATCAAATCCAATCACTAGAATACCGAAGTCCTAAGGCACCAGTATGACCCTCATGTTTTGGCCGTTCAAGGAGCTTCGTGAGTGGATCCGCAATGTTTTGATCGGTGTGAACTTTGCGAATACATATCTTTCCTTTTTCAACTTCATCCCTTATGTAGTTGAATCTCCGCTCAATGTGCCTAGTCTTTTGATGTGCACGAGGTTCCTTGATTTGAGCAATCGCACCCTCGTTATCACAAAAGATTTCTAGGGGGTCTTGAATGGTAGGGACTACCCCTAGGTCAGCAATGAACTTCTTTAACCACGCAGCTTCTTGTGCTGCCAATGAGGCGGCGATGTATTCTGATTCTGTAGTGGACAATGCTACAACATCCTGCTTCGAGCTCTTCCAAGAGACTGCAGCTCCATTCAAAATGAAGACATACCCAGATTGTGATCGAGAACCATCTCGATCAGTTTGGAAACTCGCATCCGTGTAACCTTTTACAATGAGTTCCTCTTCACCAGATCCATATATTAGAAACATATCCTTAGTCCTTCTAAGGTATTTCAATATGCTCTTAACAGCCATCCAATGACTGTTACCTGGATTTTTCTGGTATCTACTTGTCATGCTTAAAGCGCATGACACGTCCGGTCTAGTGCATATCATTGCGTACATTATGGATCCTATAGCAGACGCATATGGGATTCCTTTCATTCTTTCTTGCTCATCCTTTGAGCTTGGACATTGAGTCACATTCAATATTGTCCCTTTTTTAATAGGTACCAAACCTTTCTTAGAGTTCTCCATCTTGAACTTTTTCAAGACCTTGTCAATGTATGCACTTTGGTTTAAACCTATCAAGCGCCTTGATCTATCCCTATAGATCTTTATTCCCAAAATATAGGCAGCTTCTCCAAGATCTTTAATGGAAAAACATCTTCCAAGCCATGCTTTTACACCTTCCATGGTTGGAATGTCATTTCCAAATAGTAGAATGTTATCGACATACAATACTAAGAAAGTGACGGTGCTCCCACTAGCTTTCTTATACACACAAGCTTCATCCCCGTTCTTGATGAACCCAAAATTCCTAATTTCTTCATCAAAACGGTGATTCCAACTTCTCGATGCTTGTTTCAATCCATAGATTGATTTCTTTAACTTGCACACTTTGTTAGGATGTTTTGGATCGACAAAACCTTCAGGCTGAACCATATAGACATCTTCATCAAGATATCCATTGAGGAAAGCCGTTTTGACGTCCATTTGCCAAATCTCATAGTCATAATATGCAGCTATGGCAAATAATATCCTAATCGACTTTAGCATTGCCACTGGCGAAAAGGTCTCATCATAATCAACCCCTTGAGTTTGAGTGAAACCTTTTGCTACAAGTCTCGCTTTATAAGTATCCAAGTTACCATGCATATCTGTTTTCTTCTTGAAAACCCACTTACTTCCAACTACTTTGGAGTTAAGAGGTGGCACAACCAATTCCCAAACTTGGTTGTCATACATGGATTGCATCTCTACGTTCATAGCCTCAAGCCATTTGTCGCAATCAGATTTTGACATTGCATCATGGTATGTGGTTGGTTCATCTGAATCTACCACATATCATTCATCCATGAAAAATCCATATCTTTCAGGTGGATTACTAATTCTACCAGATCTGCGAACGTTTTGTGTATGTTGATCAACCATTTGATCATTTTCAACAACCTCTTGTTGAGTGCTAGTATCAACCAAACGTGTATCGGCTTGTGGTTCTTGATCCTCATCAAGTTCCACTGTTCTACTAGTTCCTTCCATAAGGAACTTATCCTCCAAGAACTTACCCTTTCGAGCAACAAATACCTTTTGCTCTGTTGGATCGTAGAAATAATATCCTATATCATCTTTAGGATATCCTACGAAGATACACTTAATGGATCGTACTTCTAATTTGTTTGGGGTGTATTGCTTTACATAAGCATCACAACCCCACACCTTCAAATATGATAATGATGGAACCGTTCCATGCCATATTTCAAAAGGTGTCTTATCCACTTTCTTGGTTGGGGCCATATTTAATATACGAGCCGCGGAGAGCAAAGCGTAACCCCAAAATGATAGAGGCAATGTGCTTCTAGTCATCATAGATCGAACCATATCCAATAGAGTTCGATTCCTCCTCTCAGATACACCATTATGTTGTGGTGTTCCAGGTGGAGTAAGTTGTGAGATGATCCCACAACTCCTAAGATGATCTTGAAAGGCATCACTAAGGTATTCACCTCCTCTATCGGAACGAAGAACTTTGATTGTCTTGATGAGTTGATTCTCTACTTCGTTTTGGAAGATTTTGAACGTTTCAAAAACTTCATCTTTGTGTCTTAGCAAGTACACATAACCATAACGACTGAAGTCGTCGGTAAAAGTTACGAAGTATCTTTCACCATTCCTAGTCATTGGCTTAAAAGGACCACATAAATCCGAATGTATGATGTCTAATAAATCTTTTGCCCTTTGGTTTGTGCCACTAAAGGGTTTCTTGGTCATTTTACCTTGTAAACAAGATTCACATGTATCAAATGAACCAATTTCATTTGTTTCCAAAAGACCATTCTTTTGAAGTGTTTGCATGCGATTTCTGTTTATATGACCAAGACGACAATGCCAAAGATAGGTCTCATTCAAATCCATTTTGAGTTTCTTGGTGTTTGCTTGGTACATCGAATTATCAAATGATGTATTATCATGAACCAATTCATAAATACCATTTGAAGGCGTAGCTTTAAAGTAGAACATGTCATTCATCAAAGCATAAATTTCATTGTTCACAAACTTCAAATCAAATCCATATTGTCTTAAAAGGGAAACAGAAATAATGTTCCTAGTCAAACTAGGAGCATACAAAACATTTTTCAAACATATTTCCAAACCACTTGGAAGTTTTAAAACATAGTCTCCTTGGGCTTCAACTTGAACCTTCGCTCCATTGCCTATGAAGAGACTAGTGTCTCCCTTCTTGTAATGCTTATTTCTTTTGAACCCCTGCAATGAATTGCAAATATGAGTTCCACATCTGGTATCTAATACCCATGTGTTAGAAGAAATAACATTTAGATCAATATGTATCATAAAGATTGTACCTGAGGTTTGCCCTGCATCCCTCTTGTTTTTCAACTCTTTGAGATAGGTTGGACAATTCCTTTTCCAATGCCCTATCTCTCCACACTCAAAGCATGGATCGCTCGTGGCAACCTTTGCCTTCTTCTCTTTTGGTTTTGGTGGTTCTGCTTTAGCCTTTCTTTTTCCCTTCCCTTTGACGTGCCCCTTTCCTTTGGCAACATTTTCCTTGGAGTCGGGGTGATGCCCCTTCTTGCCTCCCTCATTGATCGTTAGAACGGGTAAAGCCTTTTTACCCATTCCCGCTTCGGCCGTTTTGAGCATTGCATGAAGCTCACCAATGCTCTTGTCCCATCCATTCATGTTATAGTTCATAACAAAGCTCTCAAATTTCTTTGTTAAAGAGTTGAGGATCAAATCCGTAGCCAACTCTTTAGAGACGGGACAATTGAGCCTCTCGAGGCGATCAATGTGGCTTTTCATTTTAAGGACGTAAGATGAGACCGATTGGGTTTCCTCCATTCGACATGCATGAAGCGCTCGAACCGTTTCGAAGCGTTCTACCCTTGCTTGTTGTAGGAACATTTCCTTTAATTGGGTAATCATGTCGTATGCCCCATGATGTTCAAAGTCCTTTTGAATCTCGGGAATCATAGTTCCCAACATGAGGCAAGAGGCTTGCATGGAGTCCTCGGTATACTTGACCCAATTATTGTAGGCTTCTTCATCTTCCTCGTCAGGTTGATCGGGAATAGGATCGTCCAACACATAGGATATCTTCTCTTGCTTGAGAACAATTCTCAAGTTTCGAAACCAATCCATGAAGTTGTTATGGTTGAGACGATCCTTTTCAAGGATGGTTCTTAGTGATAGGTTACGGACGGTTTGGGTAATCGGGTTTGCATTGTTAGCGGCCATCTACAAAATTTAATAAAGTTCAATTTTAGTATTTTCGATATTATTAAAATTTTAATCATTAATACCCTTTTAACGTCTCATAGACAATTAATATTTAAAATCTAGAATCCAACGTTACATTTAAATATTGGTTAGGTGACCTTTATCCCATTATTTAAATTAACAAGGTAGTCAACGTTTGACAATTGCAACGCTTTGCAATTTCTAGCCATATGAGATCGGTTAAACATCTTTATGTTTAGATGGCATGTTTAATCCCATCAACACCTTTTGTTCGCCATGCTTCGGTGACCCTAAGTTCATGGTTTCCAAATCAAGTCGTCTAACTTACACACACGTGTAAGTTTATACACATAAGTGGTTAGGTGACCTTTATCCCACAAACATGGTAAACCCACCTCAAATATACAAGTTTCCTCAAATGTGGTTAGGTGACCTTTATCCCACAAAGAGTTCCCAAGTAATTTGAGTGTTGTATAAAAGGATGGTGTTTGACTTGTTTTATAAAAGGGATTTTTATTTTTCAAAATTCTAGTTTAGAAAAATTTTATGTACCATATATTTGCATGCATTCAAATCAATGGTACTTTAGTGAAAACCAATTTTCAAGGTTCTTTTAATAAAACTCATTTTATTATAAAATCATTAATTTTTAATAAAACCTTTTATTAATCGTTTTAATGATTTTGTAAGAACCATTTTTAAGCTTGTTACGGGTTATTAGTTGTTAAGTATGCATATCCAAATATCATCCAAACAACCATAAATAAAATATAACCATACAAGCACACAACACATATGTTAAAAGGTGCATAACCATAGCCAACTATTTTGGCCACACTTGTTAGCCGAAACAAGTGTGTCAAAAGGTCCTTCCTAAAGGGTGAAGATAGACACAAAAAAGTGTCGGTGAACTCCCACTTGATCCCGCATCCAAATGCTTCAAGTCTTCATCTTGTGTTGTGATTTCTTCACATTCTTTGAGCTTCCAAATGTCTTTTAAATTCAGCTCCAAACTCCTTTGGACTTCAAAAATGTGTTTTGGTTATCGGGCTAAAATCCCGTTAAGAACTATGAAGTCCTTTATGCCCGAAATTGGCAAAAACCGAAACCGCATTTTGTGTGCATCTTCTTTTACATAAAAGTATCCTAATACATTTTTCTAGTAAAATAAATGCATCTAATCTATTTACTTACATACCAAATGAAAATAAATAAATTACATATTTTTAAAAATGGAAGACAAAATAATAATTATTACAACCCATTGAATAATTAACTAAAATCACAAGCACAAACATATTCACACAAGGTCATGGCTAGGTTATGAACACCAAAATATATATCCATATATATATAAATTTCAAGAGAAAAAATGGTTTCCTTTTACAACCTATATTTTTCGGCCAAGAATGAAAAACCGAAAAATGTGGGTTTTTGTCCAAACAAAACAAATCATCAATATGACATAATTTTTTCAAGATTCCTTTATGCATGTAGGAAATAAATCTTGAAAAAACAAAAGGAAATCCATGGATAAAATTTCGGCTATTGGGTTTCTCCAAACCCGAAAATTTTTAAATCCGATGAAGCATGCACTCATATAACCGGCTCTAGATGCCATTGTTGGGTTTTTAACATGTTTATCAAAGCTAATTTTATCCGAATAAAATTAAAACGCAGCGGAATAAGGATTTAAAACATGTTACTTTACAAGATTTAAAACTCTTTTAAATGCAAAAACCCAAAATCGGATCCATATATGACATACATGCTATCAAAATACAACCATAGGGTGTTTTAGAATACTACCATTCCAAGAGCAAGGTGATATGAAGAAGATGACTTTCTTGAATGGAAATCTTCAAAGGAGAAGATCTCAAGCTTGCATACCCCAAGCTTCCAACGAACACCTTATGTTGCTAGGATTTCTACACTTGAAAACTCACTTGAAAATCCCTCTTGACAACCTACTCTTGGCCGAAATTTTAGAGAGTTTTTTTTGAGTTCTTGCAACTTGAAAAACTAGTAGTAACTTATGAGAGAAGGTGTCATCTTTTTTATCAAAAAGCAAGTGCCATTCATATGTGAGATTGTTGCATGAAAAATGATTGGACCAACCCTCTTGGGAAGACCCAAAGTGGGCGGCCCTATGGGGACTTTCCCAACCAAAAATATTTAAATTTTAATTAAAAGGTAATCTTGTTTTAATTTTATAACCTTTTATAAAATATAACATAACATGTTACAAGATTTTATGCAACATCTCATAATGTTTTATAATGTTATTTAACCTATTAAATAACAAGATAAAATATTCTCTCAAAATAAATTATCCATATAATTTATTAGTTTCTCAAGTGCAATTATTTAGAAAACCAATTTCTAAATATTCTTAGTGTTAATATTTATTTGTTTGATCATATCATAAATAAATATTGTAGGTGTTTGTCTAGCTTGTTATTGGGTATGACCCGACTTGGATCATAACGTACTAGCCACATCAATTTAATATGTGTCTTGGGCATACAGAGTCCAACACTAAGGCTCGTTAAACCATTTTTAGGACACTACCATGATGCCTAAGCATAGGGAACATGAAACATGCTCAAAAATATGTCGGATGTCGGTTCGTTTGGTCGTACGGTCTCGTTGTTCGGCTAATTACGACGAAACACGGACGGACGCGAAAAACAATCCAAACGACGCGACGAATGGAATTTTATCAAGCCAAGCACTAAAATAAAATATTTTAGTGCTTACATAAATTTTTGGGTGTCCGGATATATTCAGATTGTGAGATATGCGCGAAAGTACAAACATGTGCACTTTTTGACACTTTTAGTCCCCGCATGACTTAAGAGTTTATTTTTGCGCACCAAACACCTCTAAGCCTATATCTAAGCTATATAAAGGGTAAATAGGGTATGTTTAACTCATGGTCATATTCCGGAAGGTCCGATAGCATACGAATCGGCATACTTTTGCAGTTCGACGCAAATAGTCCCCCAAGGGAAGAAGTATGTTTCGAAGAAAGACCAACCATCTGGTCAACCTCAAAAAGATGAATCTTTCTTATACAAAGAGGTTGAGGTTGGGACTGAAGAAAGTTTAAAGATGAATGATAAAAATTTTCCGCCATTATACACCAAAACCACAATGTTTTTTAAATGTGCAGGAGCTTCCGAGATCCATCTCACCCTGGATAATGGATAGTGGAGCTTCTAGGCACATGACGGGGGAGAAAACCCTACTGTATGATGTTCGAGGGTTTAATGGAGGATATGTGGGATTTGTAGGAAATCAAGGTGGTCGTATAGTTGGTGAGTGTACTTTATCAAATGGAATTGTCACGTTTGAAAGAGTGAATTATATCGCCGAGCTGGAAAACAATCTTCTGAGCATCTCCCAGATTTGTGATCGTATGTATTCGACGCACTTCACAGACAAAGAATGTTTGATATTAAAGCCAGGATTTGTTGTCCCTGAAGAGTGGGTTATCATGAGAGCACCAAGAGTCAACGATCTGTACATATTGGACATGAGTGTAGCAACTACTACCACGGGTCAGGCTCACTGCTTCATGTCAAGAGCCACTGAGAAGGAGTCACAATTATGGCATAGAAAAATGGGCCATATTCATTGCGAAAAATGAACTACCTGGTACACAACGAATTAGTAGATGGAGTTCATCTGAAAGGTTTTCATCTCGAGGGGGAATGCATTAGTTGCATCAAAGGTAAACAGCGAAAGAAATCTCACCCTTGAAAGAAGATGAATTCAGTCTCGAGGCCGTTAGAGAGACTTCACATGGATCTTTTTGGTCCAGTGAATGTCAAAAGCATAACTGGTGATTTCTACTGCTTAGTTGTCACAGACGACTATTCGAGATTTTCGTGGGTAACATTTCTGAAGACAAAAGATGAAACAGTTTGGAGGTTAATAACAATGTTCAGAAAACTTGAAAACCTGTACCAAACTCGTATCCGAAGAATACGAAGTGATAACGGTACAGAGTTTAAGAACAACATAATGGAAGTATATTGTAATGAAAGAGGTATACTGCATGAATTCAGCATGCCATACACTTCGCAACAAAATGGAGTAGCAGAAAGAAAGAATAGGACGCTGATTGAAAAGGCCAGGACGATGCTTGCTGATTCAAAATTACCTGTCAATTTCTGGGCAGAAGCAGTGTCAGTCGCTTGCTATACGCTCAACCGGGTTCTTACAGTGAAAAAGTTCAACAAGACATGTTTCGAGCTCATTAATTTCCGCAAACCTAACCTGAAGTATTTGGAACCGTTCGGGTCTCCCTGCACAGTTCTAGAACCTTTTGGTAAATTTGGTCCAAAGTGCATTGAAGGTATATTTGTGGGATATGCAAGCCCATTGAAACGAGTCTTTGTTCCAAGCATGAAGCGGATCATCGAAACACATAATGTTGAATGTCAAGGTTATACGATGCCACCTCAGAATCCAGGCTACTCATGGCGTTTCAATTACGATACTCTGTGGGATTCATTCGATATAGAAGAAGAACCAGATTTCTATGACGAGTTGGATATTCTGAGAGATTATGAAGAATCACAAGAAAGATTCCCAGCAGAACCTTATAGTCGTCAACGACAAGCTTCGAACGATGATGAAGCAGGTCCAAGCAATGCTCCAACATGATGATGTTTTACAAACTCCGATATCTTCAGAAAGTGAACAAGCTCCTATCAATCAGATGGGAATCAATGATAATTCAGATTCTGATGAAAGGCCAACATTCGATCATGGTGATTCAGAGTCTGAGGGGGAGCAAATCCAGTCTCAAGATCAAACTATTCCAGTCAGTGAACAAGTCGCAAACCAGAACATTACGAATTTGGAAAGTGTGGTAGATGTTCCAGGCGAGGTGATGCCAAGAACTCTTTCATATCATCCAGAAGAGCTAATCATTGGAGAGTTGAAATCAGGCATCCGCACCAGACGACAAATTGACCAAGGCCTTACTTGTTTTTATTCTATAGTTGCTCCTTTACAAACAGAGTTTTCACTTAGTTGTTTTATTTCGCAGATTGAGCCGCGAACGTACAAGGAAGCACTAACTGAAGATTCTTGGGTCAACGCGATTCAAGAGGAGCTAAGTCAGTTTGAGAAGTTTGGAGTCTGGAAACTGGTGGATTTACCTGTCACACCCCTAAAATCCACCATGCGGAGCGTCACCGCTTGGAGGCGTGACATGACCAGGATCGAGCCACCAATCATATTGAACAACGTAAATTAAGTTAATAAAGCCAATCACAATACAATTGGTGACCAAAAGATAAGTAACCGACTTTAGGTTAACAGCGGAAGCATAAAACATAAGTCCAAATCATAAGTTCATAGTTCATAAGTTTATTTATTAGGCACGGGACATAACAGTCCCTATTCCACAACGACCTCCTCCTCGCGCAAGCTCCATAAGTACCTAACGACCTGCAAGGCATGTAACAACAAATCAACAACAAAGTTGAGCAAGTTCACAGTTGGTTGTTCAGTTAATGAGTTCGTATCAGAAATCGTAAGTTCGTTTCATAACCATGTATTACTCATTATCCTTGATTCCCAAACCTTTACGATATTTAGTGGGGGCTTCCCATTTTGTATGTTACTAGACTAGTCGTATCCATAAGTGTCCTTCCCAATCCGAGGACAGTGGTAGGTATGAGTTTACGTAGGTTTTACGTAAGTGCCCTTCCCAATCCGAGGACAGTAGTAAGTATGAGTTTACGTAGGTTTTACGTAAGTGCCCTTCCCAATCCGAGGACAGTAGTAAGTATGAGTTTACGTAAGTTTTACGTATGTGCCCTTCCCAATCCGAGGACAGTAGTAAGTAGTCTAGTAGTGTTGATAGTATAAGTAGTTATTCAATCCCATTCCCAATCACCAGGAATCCCATGCCTTAGTAAGGGTGTGAACTCACCTCGGTTGCTCGGTTTGACTCTCAAATATAGCTAACAGTCAAGGTCGGTCAATCACGTCCTAGTATGATTACCACTTAGTTTATTAGTGACTTCAAAATAGAGCACAAAGTTCCTACACGTATCTATCACATAACATGCATCACTTTAACGGTTTATTCCCATATAAACTTCCCATCTATTCCATTCATAAGCAAACATACGACATTTCACATAACACTTTTATTGACATATAACATGTTATATCATTCTCGGATAACCTACCTGCCATTTAGACACGCAAATCACTACTTATGTCGTTTCAGCTTTAATCTTCAAAACTGTGCTGTTTTCGGGGATTTTAATAAAATAGTTAACTTATTCCAAAAATTCCAAACTTCTTACAGCAAGTCTTAAACGATCCAAATATTATCGTGTAAAAATCTCGGGATCCAATTCATCACCAATATTTTATCAAAATTCATTTTCCGGACTGGGCTCAGATTTATCTTTTTCTGACTGCAGTCCACGGAATAATTTATATAAAATTCATCGAGAGTCTGATTTACGAAATTCTAGAGGGGTAATTACAAATACATTAGTTTTCATCTACTGTACAAATTTCATGAGCTGATTCATCATAGATTTCCAGTTATGACCAAAAACACATCACCCATTTACTGCAGCGAAAACTCAGCTTCAGCTGCTGTTTTTAAAAGGGTCTTTAAAAATAGTAAATGAAGTCCAAAAATTATGATTCCAGTGCCATTAGAACCGTATTTCATAATACATAAATCTAGACTTCAGAAAATACATTTTCTGCTTTATTAAGGTTCGGTTACAGCCAACTGAAGTTGGCTGTAATCATCAAACAGCAAACTGTTTTCAGCTTTTAACATTCTAAAGTGTGTTCGATTGATTCCGTTAATATGTTTAGTGATCACAACAACATCAAATATCAATATTAACAAGTAAATCAGCAAATAATCAGTAACATCTCAAGACAACATCATACTAACATAAATACATCATGTTTCATCTTCTTGTTTAAACCCTTTTTAGTGTTCTTGTAGATTTAACATATTACATCTTTCTCTACAAAAAATGGACATGAACAAGGGTTAAATAGAGACTTACTACTAGCTTAAAGCTAGGGAAAAATCTAGTGAAGAAGATGATAAGAGATGATGATGAACAAGCAAGAACAAAGATCCTTTGAAGCTTCCACAAGTTGCAACCTTCTTGTATCACCCTTGAAGCTTATATGGAAGTGGAAGATGGATGAATGAGGTGGTGGAAGGGTGGTGATGGTGGCGGTGGTAAGGTGAGCCGAGAGGAGGGAGGAGGGTAAGGGAGATGGAGTGTGATCTTGAGTGAAGTGAAAGGTAAGGACATGGACATTACTTTTAAGATCTTCCAATCTATATTTTGGTTACTAGATCAAGCAAGAATCCCATCAAATAAAGAAACCAATCTTGCAAGTATGGTGTGAAAATATGGTGGGGTCCATGGAGACCAAAATTGGTGGGGGGGGGGGGGGTCTTGATGTAAGTTTTGTAACTAAATTGCAAAGGTTAGTTAATTGTCAAGTATAACTTACATATACTAGTTACTTGATATTTAACGGGTGTTATGGTAAACGGGGATCATGACTTGCCAAAAATAATTAAATAATGGGTTTGACAAATATTTGGTGTCTCGGGTAATGTCCGGTTGTTCGGTCGGATACGGTTCCGTTAAAGTGTTTAATTGTTCCGTAGAGTGTCTTAAATGTATATTTTTGTAACACAATTAATTCCTAACACTCAGGAAAGCATACCGGACTATTTAGTAATTTTTCTGTATACTACTGGTATGTTAACACGCACATGTAAGTATAACATAGTAATCAGATAGCAGTTAAATGATTCAGCACAGTCATCAAGCACTTAAAATATCATTAATAAATTGTACGGATACATGGAATTACTAGGGTTGTCACATTCTCCCCCTGTTAAGAAAATTTCTTCCCGAAATTTAGTGCGTAGTTACTGAGGAAGCAAGTTAAGTTGCAGTGTTTACTGGTTTTTCCTGGGGTGTCACATTACCTGATGGTCATAGGAAGATAAACACCAAGTGGGTGTTCAAGTGTAAGAGGGATGATCGAGGGGTTATTATTCGCAATAAAGCTCGACTCGTTGTCCAAGGTTTCAGTCAGCAGGAGGGGATAGATTTCACTGAAGTATATGCTCCCGTTGCTAGACTTGAAGCGATCAGAATCTTCCTAGCATTTGCATCTTGGAGAGGATTTAAAGTTTTTCAGCTAGATGTGAAGTCGGTATTTCTCTATGGCAAGGTGAAGGAGGAGGTATATGTCGGACAGCCACCGGGCTTCACCGACCCAATCCACAAAGATAAAGTTTATCTCTTGGATAGGGCGTTATACGGCTTACATCAGGCCCCGAGAGCCTGGCATGAGACCTTGTCTCAACATCTGTTAGCCAACAACTTCATCCGAGGAAAGGTAGACGCCACTCTGTTCACAAAAGTAGTCGACGGCCATCTTCTGATAGTCCAGATTTACGTGGATGACATAATTTTCGGGTCAACAAATGAACAACTCTGCAAAGCTTTTGAAAACATTATGAAGCAGAAGTTTGAAATGTCATCAATGGGTGAGATGAAGTTCTTCTTAGGGCTTCAGGTTGATCAACTACCCGAGGGAAAGTTCATACATCAAACAAAGTATGTTCATGATGTTCTGGAGAAATTCGGGATGTCAGGAATGTCACCAATGTCCACCCCATTAGCGACAAACCATGGGATAAACCCCGATCTCACCGGAGAGAAGGTGGATGAAATGTTGTATCGTTCCATGATCGGATCACTAATGTATTTGACAGCATCAAGACCGGATATTATGTATCCAACATGCCTCGTAGCACGGTTTCAGTCAAGCCCCAGAGCCTCGCATATGATAATTGTGAAAAGGATATTACGCTACCTGAAAGGAACTCCATCACTGGGGTTGTGGTATCCAAAAGAAGGCGATTTCACGCTTGAGGGATATTCTGATTCCGATTTCGGATGCTGCAAAGTGAACGCTAAGTCAAACGGAGTGGCTTGAATGCTAGTGTGGTAGCTGTTATTATACGAAAACTCCACTAGAGGGAGATGTTTTTCCCTGCCGTTGCCGAAATCAATTACACATGCCAGCAGCATGTCTTTTAGGGTTTGGATGGTGCGTTCAGACTGCCCATCCGTTTGCGGGTGGTAAGCTGTGCTCATGTCTAATCGTGAGCCAAAATATTTGTGTATCGCTTGCCACAGTTCTAAAGTAAAACGTGCATCACAATCAGAGATAATAGAGGTTGGCACTCCGTGCCTCGAAACCACTTCCTTTAAGTAAACGTCTGCTAGAGTGGAGAACTTATCCATTTCCTTGATAGCCAAAAAGTGTGCAGACTTTGTGAGTCGATCCACGATCACCCAAATAGTATCATTTCCCCGTTGAGATCTAGGTAGGCCAGTAACGAAATCCATGGAAATTTGCTCCCATTTCCATTGTGGTATCTCTGGTTATTGGAGTAGGCCCGATGGTTTCTAATATTCAGTCTTGACTCTCGCACAAGTCAAACATTTGCTAACGTAAGTTGGTATGTGAGCTTTCATGCTAGGCCACCAATACGTAGTCTTGAGATCGTGGTACATCTTATCCGAACCAGGATGTACCGAATAACGAGACTTGTGTGCTTCATCCATCACAAGCTCGCGTAAGTTTCCATAAAGTGGAACCCAGATGCGCCCTGTTACGTAGTAGGCGCCGTCTTCCTTTTGTTCTAGCCACTTCCTCGATCCTCGTAAGGACTCAGCCCTGATGTTTTCTGTTTTCAATGCTTCAACCTGGGCATCTCGTATCTGGGCAGGAAGACTAGATTGGATGGTAAGTTGTAACGCACGTACACGCTTAGGTATAGTATCCTTTCGACTGAGGGCGTCGGCCACAACATTGGCTTTACCCGGATGATACTTGATAGCGCATTCATAATCATTCAAGAGCTCGACCCATCGACGTTGTCGCATGTTTAATTCCTTTTGCTTGAAGATATGCTCGAGACTCCTGTGATCGGTGTAAATGGTGCACTTGGTACCGTACAGGTAATGTCTCCATATCTTAAGTGTGAAAACAACTGCTCCCAATTCCAAGTCGTGCATAGTGTAGTTCCTTTCGTGAACTTTAAGTTGGCACGATGCGTAGGCAATGACCTTGTCACGTTGCATCAATACGCAACCAAGTCCTTGGATGGAAGCGTCGCAATAAACCACAAAATCATCTGTGCCTTCAGGCAATGAGAGAATAGGTGCGCTAGAAAGTCTATCTTTTAAGTGCTGAAATGCGGACTCCTGTGCATCTCCCCAACGGTAGATGACACCCTTCTAAGTCAGTGAAGTGAGAGGTTGCGCAATCCTTGAGAAATCCTTGATGAATCTTCTGTAGTATCCTGCCAAGCCCAGGAATTGACGGATTTCTGTTGGTGTACGAGGTGCAGGCCAGTTCTTGATCGAATCAACTTTGGATGGATCAACATGAATCCCATCCTTGTTTACTACGTGGCCTAGAAAATGGACTTCACGATGCCAGAAGTCACATTTCGAAAATTTGGCATACAGTTGCTCTGCTCAAAGAAGTTCCAGTATAAGTCGTAGATGCTGCTCGTGTTCCTCCTGACTCTTAGAATAGATCAGGATGTCGACGATGAAAACAATAATGAACTTATCCAAGTAAGGTTTGCATACTCGGTTCATGAGATCCATGAAAACCGATGGTGCGTTCGTTAATCCGAAAGGCATAACCAGAAACTCGTAATGGCCGTAACGAGTTCTAAATGCTATTTTAGAGACATCCTCGTCTCGGACTCTCAGTTGATGGTAACCCGATCTCAGATCAATCTTGGAGTAGTAGCTCGACCCTTGCAGCCGGTCGAATAAGTCATCAATGCGCGGGAGAGGATAACGATTCTTTACGGTCACCTTATTGAGTTTGCGGTAGTCGATGCACATTCTGAAGGTACCGTCTTTCTTCTTTACGAATAGTACTGGAGCTCCCCAGGGCGAAGGGCTAGGACGAATAAAACCTTTTTCCAAAAGTTCTTGTAATTGCTTGGACAGTTCTTCCAGTTCAGTTGGGGCTAAGTGATAAGGTGCGCGAGCTATGGGCGCTGCTCCAGGAGCTAGCTCAATTTGGAATTCGACTTGTCGATGAGGCGGAAGACCAGGTAATTCCTCAGGAAAATCGCGCACTATAGGAATGTCTTCAATTCTCTTCTCTTCCATTGATGCATCAGTAACGAGTGTAAGAATGGCAGTGTGGCCCTTACGCAAACACTTCTGGGCCTTAAGGAAAGAGATGATGCCCACAACAGCACCACTCTTGTCTCCATGAATCATGAGAGGTTCTTCACCAGAACGAGGAATGCGGACGATTTTTCTCCTTGCAAAGGATCTCTGCTTGCTGTTGGGATAACTAATCCATACCAACAACGATGTTGAAACTACCTAAAACAATAGGAATGAGGTCGATAGAGAAGGTCTGACCAGCTAAGACGAGGTTACAGCCCTTAACTATGCGTGTGGCTTCACGACTTTTACCGTTTGCTAGCTCTACCGTGTGCTTGGTGTTCAAAAGTGTTGGGGTACATTTAAGCATTTGACTAACTTTTAGAGACACATAACTGGTATCGGCACCCGAATCAAATAAAACAGTAACATAAAAGTCGTCGAGAAGGAACTTACCCATCACTACGTTAGGATCATTCCTTACGTCACCCTGACCAATCACGAACACTCGACCCCTGGCACCGTTGCCATCATTGTTTCCTCCATTGTTGCCCCGATTATTGTTCCCGTTTCCTTGGTTGTGATTTTGATTTAACTGCGGGCAGTGTCTCTTGAAGTGACCTTCAGCACCACACTGAAAGCATCCTTTGTTGCCCTGTTGTTGTTGCTGATTCTGCGGTGCTTGCTGTTGCTGCTGACGATTCTGATTTGTAGGCCGTAAGCTCCTGCAATCCTTGGCTTCATGACCCATCTTGAGACACCTCTGACAACGTCCCTTGTTGCACTGACCACTGTGGTGTCTGTTGCATTTGTTGCACTTTGGGTGGTTTCCTCGATATCCACCCTGCCCTTGACTACCAGAAGATTGTTGACCAGGACTCTGGTAGTCATCAATCTTTCGCTGCTGTGCCTGGGACTGAACTGTAGTCGAACCCTTGTTGGAGGCTCCATCCCATTTTCGTTTGTTATCACTGGGAATAGCAGAAGTAGTAGTAGCAGTAGCACCTATACGCTTAGGCAGCCTGTTCTGTTCCACTGCCTGGTCTGTGAGACGATGAGCGAGACGAGTAACATCCTGGATGGTAGCAAGGTTAGCAGCAGTCACATGGCTTTGTATCTCTGGTACTAAGCCTTTGAGGTACAGCTCAATGCTCTTGATGGGAGGATCCACCATAGTTGGACATAACACTGCCAGTTCGTTGGATCGCTTTGTATACGCCTCTATCTCTGACCCCGTCATCTTCAGGTTAAAGAACTCCACTTCCAGCTTGTGGATGTCATCACGATTACAGTATTCTCGCTTGATCAATTCCTTGAAGTCGTTCCATGGGGTGGCTTTAGCAGCTGCCAACCCTAACATTTGAACTTGCGCCTTCCACCAAGTCAACGCAACGCCTTTGAGAGTACCAGTGGCATACTTCACCCTACGAGCCTCAGGGCATTCACACATTTCGAAGACCGATTCGAGCTTCTTGAACCAGTGGAGGAGTCCAACGACTCCTTCAGTGCCACTGTAACTAGTAGGACGACAGTCCATAAAAGTCTTGAACGTGCACACAGGAGGCTGAGCGTGTTGACCTCCTGCCTGGGCAGCGGCGAGTGCTGCAGTAACTTGTTCAGTGATCAAAGCCGCCAACTGGGCTTGAGTCATGTTAACGCGTCCACTCATGATCTTCATATCAAGAGAAACATGAGTGAGAGAGGTTCGCGAATTAGCAAGTAGGCAATATAAACATAAATCATATCACCTATAGTGTTGAGTCTTGCACGTGGAGTGAAGCGTCGTTGTGGATCGTTGAGCACTGTTCAGGTTATAGTCTGGTTTTAACAAAAACTTTTTCCCTTATTAAAACCAAGTTCACTATAACCAATGGCTCTGATACCAATCTGTCACACCCCCAAAATCCACCATGCGGAGCGTCACCGCTTGGAGGCGTGACATGACCAGGATCGAGCCACCAATCATATTGAACAACGTAAATTAAGTTAATAAAGCCAATCACAATACAATTGGTGACCAAAAGATAAGTAACCGACTTTAGGTTAACAGCGAAAGCATAAAACATAAGTCCAAATCATAAGTTCATAGTTCATAAGTTTATTTATTAGGCACGGGACATAACAGTCCCTATTCCACAACGACCTCCTCCTTGCGCAAGCTCCATAAGTACCTAACGACCTGCAAGGCATGTAACAACAAATCAACAACAAAGTTGAGCGAGTTCACAGTTGGTTGTTCAGTTAATGAGTTCGTATCAGAAATCATAAGTTCGTTTCATAACCATGTATTACCCATTATCCTTGATTCCCAAACCTTTACGATATTTAGTGGGGGCTTCCCATTTTGTATGTTACTAGACTAGTCGTATCCATAAGTGTCCTTCCCAATCCGAGGACAGTGGTAGGTATGAGTTTATGTAGGTTTTACGTAAGTGCCCTTCCCAATCCGAGGACAGTAGTAAGTATGAGTTTATGTAGGTTTTACGTAAGTGCCCTTCCCAATCCGAGGACAGTAGTAAGTAGTCTAGTAGTGTTGATAGTATAAGTAGTTATTCAATCCCATTCCTAATCACCAGGAATCCCATGCCTTAGTAAGGGTGTGAACTCACCTCGGTTGCTCGGTTTGACTCTCAAATATAGCTAACAGTCAAGGTCGGTCAATCACGTCCTAGTATGATTACCACTTAGTTCATTAGTGACTTCAAAATAGAGCACAAAGTTCCTACACGTATCTATCACATAACATGCATCACTTTAACGGTTTATTCCCATATAAACTTCCCATCTATTCCGTTCATAAGCAAACATACGACATTTGACATAACACTTTTATTGACATATAACATGTTATATCATTCTCGGATAACCTACCTGCCATTTAGACACGCAAATCACTACTTATGTCGTTTCAGCTTTAATCTTCAAAACTAGGCTGTTTTCGGGGATTTTAATAAAATAGTTAACTTATTCCAAAAATTCCCAACTTTTTACAGAGAGTCTTAAACGATCCAAATATTATCGTGTAAAAATCTCGGGATCCAATTCATCATCAATATTTTATCAAAATTCATTTTCTGGACTGGGCTCAGATTTATCTTTTTCTGACTGCAGTCCACGGAATAATTTATTTAAAATTCATCGAGAGTCCGATCTACGAAATTCCAGTGGGGTAATTACAAATACATTAGTTTTCATCTAATGTAAAAATTTCATGAGCTGATTCATCATAGATTTCCAGTTATGACCAAAAACACATCACCCATTTACTGCAGCGAAAACTCAGCTTCAGCTGCCGTTTTTAAAAGGGTCTTTAAAAATAGTAAACGAAGTCCAAAAATTATGATTCCAGTGCCATTAGAACCGTATTTCATAATACATAAATCTAGACTTCAGAAAATACATTTTCTGCTTTATTAAGGTTCGGTTACAGCCAACTGAAGTTGGCTGTAATCATCAAACAGCAAACTGTTTTCAGCTTTTAACATTCTAAAGTGTGTTCGATTGATTCCGTTAATATGTTTAGTGATCACAACAACATCAAATATCAATATTAACAAGTAAATCAGCAAATAATCAGTAACATCTCAAGACAACATCATACTAACATAAATACATCATGTTTCATCTTCTTGTTTAAACCCTTTTTAGTGTTCTTGTAGATTTAACATATTACATCTTTCTCTACACAAAATGGACATGAACAAGGGTTAAATAGAGACTTATTACTAGCTTAAAGCTAGGGAAAAATCTAGTGAAGAAGATGATAAGAGATGATGATGAACAAGCAAGAACAAAGATCCTTTGAAGCTTCCACAAGTTGCAACCTTCTTGTATCACCCTTGAAGCTTATATAGAACTTGAAGATGGATGAATGAGGTGGTGGAAGGGTGGTGATGGTCGCGGTGGTAAGGTGAGTCGAGAGGAGGGAGGAGGGTAAGGGAGATGGAGTGTGATCTTGAGTGAAGTGAAAGGTAAGGACATGGACATTACTTATAAGATCTTCCAATCTATATTTTGGTTACTAGATCAAGCAAGAATCCCATCAAATAAAGAAACCAATCTTGCAAGTATGGTGTGAAAATATGGTGGGGTCCATGGAGACCAAAATCGGTTGAGGGGGGGGGGGGGTCTTGATGTAAGTTTTGTAACTAAATTGCAAAGGTTAGTTAATTGTCATGTATAACTTACATATACTTGTTACTTGATATTTAACGGGTGTTATGGTAAACGGGGAACATGACTAGTCAAAAATAATTAAATAATGGGTTTGACAAATATTTGGTGTCCCGGGTAATGTCCGGTTGTTCGGTCGGATACTGTTCCGTTAAAGTATTTAATTGTTCCGTAGAGTGTCTTATATGTATATTTTTGTAACACAATTAATTCCTAACACTCAGGAAAGCATACCGGACTATTTAGTAATTTTTCTGTATACTACTAGTATGTTAACACGCACATGTAAGTATAACATAGTAATCAGAGAGCAGTTAAATGATTCAGCACAGTCATCAAGCACTTAAATTATCATTAATAAATTGTACGGATAGATGGAATTACGAGGGTTGTCACATTCTCCTCCTGTTAAGAAAATTTTGTCCCGAAATTTAGTGCGTAGTTACTGAGGAAGCTATTTAAGTTGCGGTGTTTACTGGTTTTTCCTGGGGTGTCACATTACCTGATGGTCATAGGAAGATAAACACCAAGTGGGTGTTCAAGTGTAAGAGGGATGATCGAGGGGTTATTATTCGCAATAAAGCTCGACTCGTTGTCCAAGGTTTCAGTCAGCAGGAGGGGATAGATTTCACTGAAGTATATGCTCCCGTTGCTAGACTTGAAGCGATCAGAATCTTCCTAGCATTTGCATCTTGGAGAGGATTTAAAGTTTTTCAGCTAGATGTGAAGTCGCCATTTCTCTATGGCAAGGTGAAGGAGGAGGTATATGTTGGACAGCCACCGGGCTTCACCGACCCAATCCACAAAGATAAAGTTTATCTCTTGGATAAGGCGTTATACGGCTTACATCAGGCCCCGAGAGCCTGGCATGAGACCTTGTCTCCACATCTGTTAGCCAACAACTTCATCAGAGGAAAGGTAGACGCCACTCTGTTCACAAAAGTAGTCAACGGCCATCTTCTGATAGTCCAGATTTACGTGGATGACATAATTTTCGGGTCAACAAATGAACAACTCTGCAAAGCTTTTGAAAACATTATGAAGCAGAAGTTTGAAATGTCATCAATGGGTGAGATGAAGTTCTTCTTAGGGCTTCAGGTTGATCAACTACCCGAGGGAAAGTTCATACATCAAACAAAGTATGTTCATGATGTTCTGGAGAAATTTGGGATGTCAGGAATGTCACCAATGTCCACCCCATTAGCGACAAACCATGGGATAAACCCTGATCTCACCGGAGAGAAGGTGGATGAAATGTTGTATCGTTCCATGATCGGATCACTAATGTATTTGACAGTATCAAGACCGGATATTATGTATCCAACATGCCTCGCAGCACGGTTTCAGTCAAGCCCCGGAGCCTCGCATATGATAATTGTGAAAAGGATATTACGCTACCTGAAAGGAACTCCATCACTGGGGTTGTGGTATCCAAAAGAAGGCGATTTCACGCTTGAGGGATATTCTGATTCTGATTTCGGATGCTGCAAAGTGAACGCTAAGTCAACAACAGCGGGGGTGCCAGTTTTTCGGACCACGTTTGGTCACCTGGCAATGTAAGAAGCAGACCTCTATCGCTTTATCCACATGTGAAGCTGAATATGTATCTGCTAGCAGCTGCTGCTCTCAGATCTTGTGGATCCAGCAACAAATACGAGACTACAGTTTGCAATTTCTTAACTCCCCTATCTTTGTTGATAACGAGGCAGCTATAAACATAACAAAAAATCATGTCCATCATGCTAAAACAAACACATTGAAATTCGTCATCACTTCATTCGAGACTGTTTCGAGAAGAAGTTGATACGAATAGAAAAAATCCACACCGATGAACAAAAAGCTGACTTACATACCAAAGCATTTGACAAAACTCGTTTTCAATATCTTTTGAAACTTAATGGTATGAAGTTGATATCGGTTGCGGAGGGGATCATTGGCGTCGATGAAGGTACCACTGTAGATGATGTTGAAAAGCAATCTGCAATGGTTTGTCGAATTTTTAGATGTTTTGGTATTTAGGGGGAGATAGGTTATATTTTTTTTTTCAGAAAATACAAAAACATTAAAAATTTTCAAAAACCCAAAAACATGAGATATTTCAAAATCCAAAAACAATAGAAAACCGAAAATGAGTTTTTGGGAAAAAAGAGGAAATGATAGTACATCTGTAGACAATCACAGTGCACTAAAGAAATGGAATGTAAAATGTGATAAACTGTCTCACTGATGATATGCCAGTAGGTTTTTACACTTTTAGTAGATTGATTTCGAGATATAAACCTAAATATCAATACTTACTTATCTCGTGGGGAACATCTCTCGGATATATTGGTAACCCCCGAAATCCTGTTTGAAAATCTCTATTTCTGACATACTAGGTCTTTGTACGTGGTGATATCTGGGGTATTATACCTGGACTTCTGATTTTGCGGGAGCAATAGCCTAGTCCTCGTATAATACTTTGCATTGCTTTAATTTTAAAGCCCCCCCTCAGCATAAAAAATGATGAAACGTTGAAAAATGCTAATCATGTGCTGTTGTAAAAGAAGATCCCCGAAGGGGACCCACCTAAATTCGAGCCATCATCTCTCTGATTTTGTGGAAGCAATAGCCTGAGCTCTCATGGCCTCGCACTTAACCCCCTACAGATATCATTAGTGTGCACTCACCTGTAAGACTGAATATAGTGGTCTGGATACGGGAGTATATTATGAGGTGGTACATGCGTATAAGTTAAGCCATTAAAACACTAATTCATATCCTGAACAAATTGAAATTTGTGTGAAAATTTAAATTGGATCAGTATATCGGCAATCTAAGTGAATTATTTAGAACTTAAAGTGTTTTAAAGCTCAATGGTACTTGTGATTTGTCATAAACTGATATGATCCTCTGACGCGAACTCAAACAAAAATATTGTCTGTAAATATTTCTTTATTGCTTTATATTTCAGAAAACTACAAAAAGATTTTGATTTCTGCTTTATTTTCGACAACCGATGTCTAACGGCTGAGTTTCAAAATCTAAGTATGCTAATCGTGTTTCTGAAAATAAACAAGTTCATTAAGTTGAAACTTGAATTTTTTTAAAATAAATAACAGTTTGTGATATCTCCAAGGTCATTAATTTGGACTTGGATGATTAACTGTGAGGGATTTGGATTCTTGAAGTGTTAAAATCAGTTGTAAAGAGAAAGGTTTCGATGTTGGATTCTAAAATCGTCAAATCTTTGAAGTTTGTTGATAGGGGAAGTTGAAATGTTTTAAAAGTGCCAGGTTATGGTTCCTGGACAACTGAAAATGCTTTCACTGTAAAAATATTTTAGTATATGTTGAGAGAGCCAGGTCATTAATCCTGGAGATTCAAAATGTTTTTACTTATGAATGTATGAGAATTGCAGATACCAGACTACGATCCCGACAGCCGAGTCTAAGGGGGAGTCTGAAGACGAGCTCAACACAAGAGGAAGCGTGCATTCAAGGTTCCAGGTAACTATCCTGAAGGAGCTTGTATCCAGAAAGCCAGGTGTCGATCCCAAAAGCACGGAAGCTTAACGAAAGGGGGAGCCTGAAGATAGAGTCTAACGAAAAGGGAAGTTAAAGCTGAAAACAGATCCATGGGGATTCTGTTCGAGAAAGAGGGAGTCTGTAGTTGCTGATGATATCAAATTTCAAGAAGACTCAGAGATAGAGAAAGACAAGACGCTACGAGATTGACTGCGGCAATATCCAAGGGGGAGTCTGTTAGTTCAGTATGTATATCGCCTCTGTCAATCAGAACCGTAGCGAGACACCGAAGATATATAGACTTTATGATGTAATATTTAGAGAAAAAGGCAAGATGGCAATCTTGTAAATAAGGAAACCTTCCTTATGCCTTGGCCTATAAATAGGAGCTTTAGGGTTCTCATTTAGAACTTTTGCCATTTTAGAGCTTTGGAGATCTAGACTTAGAGAGAGAAATTCTAGAGAGAGCAAGTGTCCGTAGGTGATTCTCGGAGCTTGTATTTGTCATACTGATTAATAAGAATCACGTTAAATTGTACGATCTTGTGTTCGGATCATGCACGTGTACGGATTCCGCACGTCACACGTGTCGTTACTCCATCGTTTCGGAGTCAAAACCGGTCCTACAATGATTTTTTGATAGCTTGAAAGCTTGTCATAAGGATATTGGAGAAGAGTAATTCCTAATATAAAATATCTATCTAAGATTGTTGAAGAAGTCTCTAAAGTATCATCGGCCAATTCTACTTCGCGTTATATGTCTAGAGTCCTAATCAGTGGATATAACAGCTTACAATATTTATTGTTCACAATAAACTTTTCTGCGCCATAATCAAACAATTCTCGCATACACATCATTGATAAGGAAAGGTACCTGTTATGTCGTCATCATTCTGCACCATCTCCTGGGCGTTCATTTCAAAGACCCAAGCATTGGTCTTCTTAGCCTCCTCAGGCTTCTTCTGATTCTTTGGGCAGTTGGTCTTAATGTGCCCCTTTTTGTTGCAACCATAATTGGTTGCGTCCTTCAACTTCTTGCATTCCAAGGTCTTATGCTCCTTGGACTTGCAGATTCCACAAGGTAGAGGCTGAAATTCAAATCTGCATTTCCCAAGGTGGTATTTCCTACAGGTTTTGCACTTGGTCTTTTCACCCGACTGCTGGTTGTCCTTCTTAAACCCGGAACTTTTCTTATGATATGAGTTCCCCTTTTTCCTCTTATCGGGGCGATGAGAATTCTCATCCTCCCTTTTACGCTTTCCATTATCAGAAGCTTTGGCAGCCTTATTTCTGACCACATCGAGTGTGAGAGATAGTGACAGATCTGCCGCAGACCTGAATGTAGTAGGTCTCGATGCTTTCACACTTGCCTTGATTTCTGGGGCTAGACCCTCAATAAAGCGAGCTATACGCTTCGGTTCCGGTGTGATCAAGTAAGGAACCAATCGAGACATGGTATTGAAACTTGTAAGATATGCCTGACAATCTAAGTTCTTCATGACCAATGTCAAGAAATCAGTCTCAATTTTCTCAACTTCATGTTGAGGACAGTAATTTTATTTGATAAGAGCAACAAACTGATCCCAAGTCAAGTTGTACAACGGGATCTTACCTGTAGCTTGGATCAGTGACCTCCACCAAGCTAGAGCTTCCCCTTTAAAGGATTGTGAAACAAACTTCACTATGTCTTGCTCTGCACATCCACTAATATCAACAACGGTGTCCATTTCATCGAGCCACGTCATGCAATCGATGGCTCCTTTCTCCCCTGTGAAGTCTCTGGGTTTGCAGGAGACAAATATTT
The DNA here is from genome assembly GCA_030545235.1 of Helianthus tuberosus. Lineage (NCBI taxonomy): Eukaryota > Viridiplantae > Streptophyta > Magnoliopsida > Asterales > Asteraceae > Helianthus > Helianthus tuberosus. Next base: position 116,355,770 of record CM060355.1, read on the forward strand.
ATACGAACAAATTTTAACCTGAGGCTCCTGATTGAGCACAACCTGCCTAGACGACACACTCCTCTGATTCGAAGAATGATGAGAATCGCTCTTGCGAGCCGTATGAGTCTTGGAGGGTGGTTTTGAATGAGGTTCTGACTGAGTTCTGACACGAGTACCACTCGATTCATTATCTCGCATGTCCAGAGCTCGAGTAACGACATTGTCTATCAATGCCTGTAGTTCCGCACCAGCTATATTAACTCTGGTTGTATCATTATTCTCCCTCGGGTGACTGTTTACTTCGTCGGACCCAACCATGTAGCTTGATTGCTACATAAAGATGATGACGATTATTCATTCAGAAATCTTTAAAGGAATTGTATTTTGTGGCAATTCTTTAACCATGGTATCTATAAACCACATTGGTTAATTTAATTTATTTAAATTTTTATTATATTTTATCCCAGTTATAAACTATTAAGGATATTGAAATGGCACAAAAGGCCTTGTCACGAGGACAATTTTGAATTTATAAGCCATGACCTTATAGGATCGAGGCATTATGGTTTGAACATAGTTCATTACCTTTCTCGACAGAGAGTCAAAGACTACAACTGTCTTTTGTCTTTTAGGACAATAAATATGGCCCGTAGGCATTTCATCACTAACGGATGTTTATGATATGATCATCTTATCTGATGATTTGAGCCATGATTTTTAAATCACTAGGCTAGATAAGAAATTGGAAGGATCCAATATAAGGATGACTTGTGTGATTTTACCGAATCACATTTGTCAGGAGTGCTAACATGTTTTTCAGATGTTAGCAAGATTTTAAATCTTAGAAAAGTTGTACCGTCTAAGCCACGTCTAAATGACATATAGGCCAGGTTATACCTTCAAGATTTTCTTTCAATATTCAAAGGCAGATCAAATATAAAAGGAATGATATTTTGATTTATTTTATACGTTATATTCATATATATAATGACAAATAAAACTTTAATTTTAAAACATTCCATCAATCGGAAAAAGTACATAGACGCCCTAAACGGGACTTTCAAACTAGAATTTGTCCATATAGGGACTAAAAGATAAATATATCCTTATAAGGACTAATAAAGAAAGGAGATGCAACAAAAGAATTTCTTCTTCACTTTATTTCTGGAAATTTTCTCCTTGGTTCTCTGTGTGCGGTATGAATACCGAAGGTTTTGGTGGGTAATCCAAATCTTCTATTTTAGGAATCTTTGCAAACGTGGAATCCAAGGATTTATGGTTAATGAATAATATGAATCATAAATAAAGCCAGGACAGGTATAATCCAAGTTTGGGATTCCAAGACTTGGAGGTAAGAAATATGAGTCCTTTGGGTCCATAGGTATAGAATTTGAAAATATGGTTAATGGCTTTAAAAGGTCCTTTCTTCATACTGGTCGTACGCTTATTCGAGCTATAGTACGAAGCTTTACATTCTTAAAACTCGGATTTGGAGTGCTTCCACCAATGGCAGCTTTGCTCGGCGACACGATTCTGAGATGCATAAATATTGAAAACAATGTATACATATAACAGGGATGAGATCATTGCTAGTTCATGTCTAGACTCGGAAGTTAAGGAATGTGCTACTGTGTCATTGAGATTAAACACAAAAGGCTAGTGTTTAATTCACTCAATGTTGGCTCTGATACCAACCTGTCACACCCCGATATTTCCACATATTACCGGTGGGCCTGGTGGGGAGTATCGTGACGTAGTTGATATCATCATAGTCAAATAATCACAGTTCAATGCACAGTGGAAGTCTAAAGTAAATATATTACAAATCGATTCAAAAGTAACATCAATTATTACAATCGGATTGTAAGATGGATCCACATGCGGATCTTAAAACAGAAAGATGAACACTGTTCAACAGATTTGAGACGTCTAGAACTTGCAAGATTCCCTATTAACGCCCTTAGCTCCCAGCCAATTACGTACAATACCCGTCACTTAATCTTTTTGGAAAATACGTCAGTTTACACTGGTAAATACAATTAACTGACTCTTTTGAAAACATTTATGAAAATTGATTTAAATGCACAAGGCACAAATATCCTTTTATAACTTGGAACAATTATATAAAAATAATCTTGTATACAGAATTATATGTTTGTTATACATTCAGGGCCCGATGTTAGAAAATGAGTCAAGATTAACAGACACACCACAATTATAGGCCCATAAGAGAGTGAGATACTGTTTTCCTTATGCAACTGTCAGGTGTATGCCTACACCCCGTGCTTAAGACGTGGCCATTTCTTTATAATGATGCCAAGGATATCCGGGACATGGTCATTAACCCCAAAGGCTTTTATTTCAAACAAGACAGATTAAAACGGGTTACCTCAATAATTTAATCACATTCCGATTAAACATTCAATACCCGACCAAGCGGTATTATTATAATACCGTATCCCAAGCCCGTATAGGGAAAATAAGTTAAGAGTATTTACCTGAGCTAAATGTAATTTTATTCTCAGCCGTATATTCAAATCAGCAAGCACAGGTACCTCTACTGGGGCTCTCAATCTGGAACGAAGGTTTTAATAACCTATTAAATTTCTAACGGGTCTTATTTAAGCCTTAACTTAGACCGGTTAGTTTGAAGGAAAGGTTTACGGTTCAAAATGCAAGATTAAGCGAAGATCGGATTAGAATGTGATTTAGACCTGACAAGTATGGAGACTTGTATAATATGGGTAAACTAAAGACATTCTGAATTTTGAAGTGAAAATGATAAGGTTTGACCCGTTTCGGTTAATTTATGCAAACTAGTTACATAAACCGTACCGAACGCGAAAAATGCATAACGGGTAACCAAATGAGTCATGAACATGTTCCATAAGTTAATATGCCTTAAATATGTTGTGATATCAGTAGGATATCTTCCATTATGCCCAAAACGAATTTGAAATCAATTTAAGCACCGTAGGGGTATTTTGGTCGTTTTAAAGATTATAAAAGAGGTTAAATGATAATCTGAGGTTCTGGTCTAAAATGATGAGTAAAAATATTTATTTTAGTAGGTTATATCAGTAAAATATCATATATGTGTAAAATTTATCATTCATGGCCAAACTATGCACCATAGGGGCATTTTGGTCATTTTACATAACCCTTTAAAGGTCAAATTTGGAAATCTGAGTTCAAAACTTTTACTTACTATTAAATTATAAAAATTTATTCATAACATCAGTGGGTAACAAGCTTTAGGTGCCAAATATGGTTTTAAACCATACTATGCGCCTAAATCGCATAAAAGTCGGTATTTGACGATTTTCGGGTTGATTAACTCGTTCAAGTTTCACATGTTCGACATTTTAACGCAACCGACTGGTTAAAACCCGTACAAAAAGTCTCTGAAAACTATGATTACCAAATTCTACCGTTAGACTCGTCTCGAGAATACGAATCCAATGATATATATTGTCCAAAACCCTTTTCAAAATTTTCATGCCTAAATTGAGTCCAACCGTGCAAATGGTTTGCTGAGATTGTCCATGGATAATTTTCTATTCACGAAAACGTGAATTTTTGTCTACGTCATCTAAGAAAAATTCCACCACTTCCTTAAGTCGCAATCTCAACTCACAACCTCACACACTTGTTTCTCAGTCTAAACCACACTCGAAACCACCTGATTTCGAGTCGTAACCTCAGCCGAAACCACATGATTGCGAGTCACCTACTTCTAGTCGAAACCACCTGATTGCGAATTAGCAGAACAAGTCGCAATCTCAGTCGAAATCCCTTGATTTCGAGTCAAACAGCACCAGTCAAAACCTCTGTCGAAATCACTTGATTTTGAGTTAAACAACACAAGTCGAAACCTCTTTCGAAATCACGAGTAGCAACCACTTAAACTCAACTCGAAATCTGAGTAGCAACCTCGAGTCGAGACCTGAGTAGAAATTCAACTCGCAATCTGAGTAGCAATCTCTCGAAACCAGCAAAACATGTTTGTTAGAGAAAAATTCTAAATCCCGATAAATCAGGATTTTAAAGTCCAGAAGATTTCGTAAAATCTTCTAAATATGTCCAACAATCTCCTTGATTTTCTCAAACACGTTTTCTGAGAATCACCAATCCAAATCAGCTTAATTTCTTGAAAAATACGATGAACAATTGATGAACAAGCAAAGAACAGATGAAGAATAGGACTCGAAATCTTCAGAAAACAAACCAGAACAGTAACTCAAAAACTCCAATAAACTTAGCAGACTATCTTGAATCCGTGTATCAATCTCGAACCAACAATAAGAGCAAAAGCTCTGATACCAATTGTAGGTCCCTATCCCCTGAAATGTTACAAGATTGATAATCAATCAAGGGTGCGGAATCCCCTTAATCAATCGATGAAACAGAAACAAGAAACTAGATGAAGAACCCGAAACACAATTCACAAACTGATCTTCTGTGATTATCAAACAAATTGTTTACAACCACTCAAGATCACAAGAACTCATAGCCTTTCTTTATGTTTTCTCTAACTCCCTCAAACTCTAACACTTCTATCAAACTGTCTAACCTAAACCCTAAAGTATGAAGCTGTTTATATACTCACAGCTAAAACATGCGAATTGAGCTAGGCCCAACTACACTCTAAACAGAATTCGGACTAGACATAACTTGGACTCAACCTCGAACCGATGTACTCGAAATCCATATCCTGCGCAAACTCGGACCAATCACGTGGGCTTTCATGAACTCAAAAGCCTTGTAAAATATCCAAAGACCAAGCCCAAGCTGTTGTCACATATATGCACCAACATATGTATACATCCGAGAAGAGGCCCGGAAAGCCTATGTTACAGAACAGGGTCGCTAGGAACACTGCACCGCCCCTCAACTCCCACTGATCACGGGTATCCCCATGGTCTCCATCAGTTGCGTCGCAACATATTTTTGAACGTTAGAATTAAATATTTGACCGTTAGTGGAGACAGTTGATGAGGTAAAAAAATTAGTTTTATTTTTTTAACGTTGTATGAATAACCTTATACTCCATAATTTTTACACCACGTAAATCTTTTTAATCTCTATGCTACACCAAACCCTCTTCTAGAATGGATCCAAACAACCTAACCAACCGAGATAACTCCAACAATCATTTCAACTAACCGGGTATCACTTTTATTTCAATCCAAACATATTTATTGCTACATAATATTAATTCACCACATTTTACCTAAGCCATACCATGTAACAACAAGTTACAATTCCTCGATGAGTTTTGCCCCATCATCCCGAACGGCACTGGAGTGGCTCTGATACCATTCTGTAATACTTCTTCTCATTGTATAAAGCCCCGGCTAAAGTTCTTGATATTTTAGAAAGGTTGAGAAGGGTGTTCTTTTGGGGCGGTTCGGATGATAATTCGCCCATGAGTTGATTGGCTTGGGAAAAGGTTATAGCTCCTATCGAATACAGCGGCCTAGGATTTGGATCTTTACGTGACGCCAACCTTGCTATGTTGTCTAAGTGGTGGTGGAGGTTCAAAACGGACAAAGAAGGTTTATGGAGAAGGGTAGTGTGGGCGATTCATCATAATAGTCGGGCTTGGACATCAATTCCGGCAAAAGTTTCTGTGGCTGGCTCGTGGAAACAAATAGTAGGCATTCGAGCACAACTGGATCAAGTGGGTATCCATCTTGCAGATTCAATTTGGTGTAAAATCGGCTGTGGTTCGAATTCGTCATTTTGGCTAGATTATTGGATTGGAAACAAACCTTTATATTGTGAATTTCCTCTCCTATTCACATTAGAAAAGGAAAAACTTTGTCTTGTTTCTGATCGAGTAGGTTGGGGGGCCGACTCGGTCACTCTGAATTGGTGCTGGAAGCGTCCGGTATTGTCTGATGGTGAAATGAATGAGCTGCTGGCCGTATCTCTTCTGTTATGTGACTTCGGCCCAAGTGAAACTCAGGATAGGTGGATTTGGGGACTGGACAATTCAGAAAATTTTACTGTGGCAAGTATTAAACAATTTTCTGCTTCGGTTGGGAGGGATGCCCCGGAGTACCGGTTCGTTTGGAATAATTATGTTCCCAAAAAAGTTAGGATCGTCCCTTGGAGAGCACTTATGGAGCGGCTTCCAACAAGGATTGCTTTGGCAGCAAGGAACGTGGACATCGGTGACAAAAGCTGTGTTCTTTGTGGCGAATACGATGAGTCTAGTGAGCACTTGTTCGTATCTTGCCAGTTCGCTCAATCGGTTTGGCTAGTTATGGCGCAATGGTGTAAATATCCACCGGTGATTGCTTTCAGCCTTAGGGATGTTTTGGATGCTCACAAGTTTGTTCCAGGTAGCAAAAAGAAAAAGAAAGTGTTCGGTGCCATCTCGTAGGTTGTTATTTGGAGTCTATGGAAGATGAGAAACGAAGTCTTATTTGGTCAAGCTATTCCGAGTGTAACGAAGGTCGTGGAAGAATCCAAATCGATGTCGTATCAATGGGTTAAGAATCGGTCGAAATCCTCTCATTGGTCTTGGAGTGAGTGGTGCAATTTTAACGTGGAAATGTAGTAATGTAAGTCTTGGTGAGTTTTTGTATGGTTCTTTGGTGTCGAACATTGTAAATGTGGTGTCTAGCATCTTGCTAGTTGGTATAATAAAATGTTTTGTTGGCCGTTCAAAAAAAAAAAAAACAAGTTACAATTCCCAACACACAACCATAGCCAAAGTTAGTTGGAGTACAATCCGATGCCCAATCACAGCATGTTGATGATGATGTTGTTCCCAAAACACAACCGGAGCCATCAAGGAAATAGAGGAACAAAGATGATTTCGTCAAAGCTAAATGTATTGTGGACTATGGTTGAGGATGAGGCTTTAGCACAGACGTTTTGTAATAGTTCTAAAGATCCGAGAAAAGCTTATTTTTAATTATAAAGTGTAGACATATTTTATATAGAAATATATTTTAACTAATTATTTATAATTATATGAATGTAGGTAATGCATAAATGGGTTAAAACTTTTGGAACCGTGTTATGGAAAGATTTCATGTGTTATTACAACATGAACCATATTGAAAAGTCAATTCGATTAATTTAAAGTGAAGGGATATGAACAACAAGATCTCAAATTTTAATGGTATTTACAACAACGCCTCCGTCAACCGACTAAATGGGACAAGTTATGCCAAAGTTTTGAAGATGGGTTACGCAAGATACACGATCGAATATAAAGTGCCATTTCCCCACACTATGCCTTTAGATATTGTAAAAAGTGTTCATAGTGGACGCCCGTTCCGAACGAGGTTGCATCGGTGAAAAGGTCCAAAACTTTAGAGTAAAATAAATATAATGCCGGTGAATCGGATGTGCGTTCCATCATTAATATTAACGATGATCCTGATTTATTTGATGAGAACGAAATACAAGAATCACCAAGCCCAATCGGGAAGCGAGACGGGAAGTACATACCAAATATTAAAATACAAAAATTAGACTAAATGCGAACCATAAGTTAAATACAAGTCGACCATCAAGTAATACACTAATACTTAACACAAATCCAACTTGAGGTCTTATTCAGTTCATATTTTTCCATCTTCAAATGGACGAACCAATATCTTCATGATCTCTAAAGACATGGCAAACTATGAAGAATCTGAACGTATACGGTTATTGCATTTATGAAACAAGATTTGATATTATCTTGTAGTTCTACTCCAACGTTCTTAAAGCAATCAACATATTTATACAGTGATTCGATTACGCGTGCCAGGTTGATCGCACGCATTTTGAGGACCATAGGAATGTCTTTACATGTAACCAATTCTTGGTTCATATCTTTCCATGCATCTTCTACTCTTTCCTTGAACAAATTATAGACGTCCTCCTCCTTGACATCATGTTCCTTCATGTAGCATTCCACTGTGGACACACCATCCTTTCCTTTCCCTTCCTACAATTTTGTTCATGAATTTTACCACTGATCTTATCACATTTACTTAAGAATAAAAATCAAAGTTGTACGTACCACAATGTCATCCATAATCCTACCGATTAGTGATGCAGATTTTATAAGATGGGGAAAAAGCTAAGGGCCCATTTGAATGCTTCTTCAGTGACTTTCTCACCCATGCTCACAAAACTTGTTGGAATAAGCATTTTGTAGCCTGCAGATAAAAATGAAACTGATTCATGCTCCTCCAATGTTGGTTCATACCCCTCATTTTTCCATTTTGCTTCAGTCATGTAATATCTACTCAACTCTTTCATCTGCATAAGAGAGTGACGCATTTAATTAATCAATATAGTTAACTATTTCTATGTATAAAATATTATTACAAACATATAGAGACTCAAACTAACCAAATCTTTGGCATATTCAACTTGATATGCTTTTCCTTCACTTGCCATGATTTCTTCCATTTCACCATATGAATCCAAGAATATTTTGTATGCGAACTTCATGTAATCCGGAAGTGCATCGATGCAGGTAACTGACCACCTATTGTAAATGTATACGTAAACTATGATTTTGATAAACTAACGTGGTATTAAGAGTTTGACTCTACATATTAGACATTAAGTGCATGTTGGTGTAGACATTTTATTTACATTCCTTTGAATCACTTTGTTGAAAATCTCAAGTTCCTCATAAGTTCCGTAGCCATCATAAGTGTCATCTAAAATTGTTGCTATTGTTATCACTTTTGTAAAGAAAATTCTAGAACGGGAATATTGAGGCTCAAAGTAGGCACCCACAGCCCCGAAATAGAGTTCAACCAATCTGTCTCCAACATAATGTAAATTCTTTTGAGGCTCCAAATCTTTCCACCACCTACAAAAATTAGAACACAAACACCACAAAATTAACACCATTTCAAATCTGTAGTAATAAGTGGAATGATTAAATGAGAAAATAAACACACTTGGACACTTGGCTAAGCTCTCTTTTGTGCAAAGATCGAAGCCCGTTGAATTCCAACTTCACAAGTCTTAGCAAGGATTCATTATGTAAATACTGTTGTTCATAGAAAGGTATGTATCGCATCGCCTCTAGTCTTGGCAACCTTTTCCATATTGGCCGCTCTAGTGCTTCCTCTATGTGCCTTGAAAGAGACCGGGTACAATTCCATCGGAGGGGATCCTTTGTTATTTTCTCAAGCTGGCCTTTTGTAAAAGCAGAGTATCATCTAGTACAACTTCGCCAGGCCCCCGCATATATGCCGCCTCATATAACTCAAGCATGCCTTCAATATCATTAGTTAAAGATTCCTTAAAAGTTCCATCGTTGTTCTTGTATTTGTTGAAAATATCTGATTTCATTCATATATAGATTGTTGGCTTCTTATACATTGTGATTAATAATAAATTGAACGTATATTCACTAACCGCATGAAACATAAAACCCTTCTTGTGGGAGGAGTCGAAACCAAAGGAAAACACTACCACCATTCCAGTTCTCACCATATATAGTATAAATAGGATAGGTAAATGATCAAATAAAAACAAAATAAACGTACGAAACGTACGAATTGAGGGAAAAAGCAAAAAGTGGCGGTGTCATTTTGGTAATTATCAGCAACTGTGGAAAAAACAAAAAGTGTCTTGTAGAGTAATTTTGAGCATCTGTAGAGTAATTTTGAGAATCTGTCGAGTAATTTTGGGAAATGTAGGGTAATTATTAAATTACTCTAGTAGAGTAATTTTAACTTCTGTAGAGTAATTTTGGAAAATGTCTTGTAGAGTAATTTTGTTAGCATTTAGTTATGGGGTTTAGCTTTATGGTTTAGTTTTTTGCTTTTAGTTTGGGGGGGGGGGGGGGGGGGGGGGATTTAGTTTTTTTTTAGGTTTTTGGGGGGTGGTTTAGGTTTTTGAGGGGTGGGGAGGGTTAGTGTAATTTTGATAATTACCCTACAATTTTGATAATTACCCTACACGATCAAAATTACTCTACATGAACTTTTACAAAATTACTCTACAGAAGCTCAAAATTACTCTACTAGAGTAATTTTGAAGTTGCTGATAATTACCAAAATGTCACCGCCACTTTTTTGACTTTTCTTTCAATTCGTACGTTTCGTACGTTTATTTTATTTTCACGGGAACCTAACTCAGTATAAATATGGCCCAAGGCTTTCTCGAGCTCTTGATCAAAACAGTAGGCAATGCCGAGGCGTTGGATATCATTGACAAGTTTCAACAGGTCATTATGTTTAGTGGGATCATCAAAGGCTACCAATATTTGTTGCCTCACTTCGTCTTTCAAACTTTGGATTGTTTGCTCTAGTGTAGCCTGCTCTTCTTGCTAAAATTAATGGCATCAAATCAAAGAGAAGGTGAAATACCGTTTTTTTTATTTAACCTATATATGTTTAGTATTTAAATATGTATTATTATTTTAGTCTAGGAGTTTGGTGGTTAGGAAGTCACACCACAGAAACAACATGTAGGTTCACCAAAGGGTTTAATAGCGTTTCACTATGCATAAATTCTCCATGTAATCTTTCGTTTTATACCAAAGAATCTTGAATTCATTCAAAAAAAAAAAAAAAAAAAAACTATAAATCACAAAAAAACCTAAAGCCCCCACCCAAAAAAAAAAAAAAAAAAAAAAAAACTGCTCTTTTTGATGTAGTTGGTATATTTTTAGGAGCCTTTATACACTTCTTATTTTTAAAGTGCCTTTATATTTGATCTTAAGCCTTTAAATATGTATTTATTATTTTAGTCTTTCATTCATAATTCTCTTAATTTCGATCCTATTTACCCATGTGGACATCACTGGCTTTGTAAGAACTTGCATGGGTAATTATATTTAATTGTAAACATACCGAAAGTTGTAACATATTTTTTCTTTTTCATAATTAGTATAAATTTAACTGAAAAACTGACATTACTTATGCATATAATTCATTTCCCTTCTTGATCATCACAGTGATGCATAGGTCTGGAGGTCAACACGACAATAACGTACTCTTGGAGAAATAAACTATTCCCATGACCAGCCATCAGCCATGGGCATGCAATTATATTTATGTGTAACTCATATGCATATTCAAAATTTCTAGCCAAAGAGTAACTAGAGGCTCAGTGATAAATTACTCTTGGTTATAAATAATTTACATGGAAATCTACTTATTATATACAGAGGCTAGAGAGCTACTCCTTATCGCATCCGTTAAAAGCTCGAACGAGCCGAGCTTTAACGAGGCCGAGCCCGAACCCAAGCTCGAGCCTGTAATAGAGCTCGTTAAGTTATCGAGCCTGAGCTCGAGACTGAAACACAAAGCCGAACCCAAACAAAATTTTATTTTTTAATATATATAATATAATAATAATGATAATAAAATTGGCGAGCCAAGCTCAAGCCGAGCTTTGGCTCATTTAATCGATATTGAAGCGAGCTCGAGCGGAGCCGAGCTCGAGCATTAGATTTAACTAGCGAGCTGAGCTCGAGCTCGAGCTTCATAAAAACATGACTCGTTTACACCCTACACATGTCTAAAGGTCGAAAAATTATAGCTAGTGGCCTCGATTTTGCTATAGGAGTCATACCTCCTCATAGACCAGAAACTGATCTCCCCATATACTTGGATGAAAGGTCGATTGGGGGCGAACAACCTCCTGTTTAACTTCCATGTTTTAAAGTATATTTTGGGTTTTGTATAGATAATGGCTATAGCCTATATTTAAAGATGGAGAAAAAACCACGAGGTTCAAGATATTTGATAAATACCTTAATGGAATAATGACAAGACAACGATTCTTTTGTGGAAAGTTTCATTTGCAAGAAAACCCTAATTATTGTGTGTGTGTTTGTGGTGGCTACTGTGTGTGGTGTCACATCTCTGAGAATACTCTGTGTATTCCCATATCATCTCCTTCTACTCTTTCATGTCCAAATCCCTACAGTGGTTGTCACGTGGTGGATTCCGCTCACCACGTGTTCGTGTTTGAGCGGGATCCGTGATCGAGAGTGGATTAGGAGACCTTACACCAACCCGAAGTCCCATACAAAACCTTTAACCTCCGCTAAAAGCATCAACATGTTTTGACTCTATATAGACTTAGAAAACCAGAACAACCCAAGTTAACGGCATCACAAGATTGTTGGTAGATTTTAAGGATTAGGGAAAAAATTAATGACCCAAGTTAATGGTGACACTATTATTTCACTCACTTTCAAGGAACCATATTAATGGATTAAAGTTATTAACACACACACATATACCTTGCTTACCCATGATCTTCCTTAGCTAGATTGACATTAAGGGGGTAAGTTTCGCCCAAACACCTCAAGAATCTAGGGAAGCATGGCCATGAAAGAAGATAAGATCAAGCATGAAAAGATTATATAAATCACTAAAATCTTGATTACACTAATGATTCTTAAGTTTCTACTAATGATTACAAGGATTGGAGAGGTTTGGGTAGAAGAGAAATGTGTAGTGGAGAAAGGGGGGAGAGAATGAGAAAGTGAAAACGGTGGAGAAGGCCTCTCTTTATAGGCTGGTTGGGGGCGAGACACGCCCATGCCTGGCTAATTTACTTGCTATACCCGGTAACCTGGCTAATTACCATCACGATATTACGCCAACGTGAAATGTAGTGTGATAGTATTTTATCGTGTTTTTATAAATATTAAAACTTGAAACAATCTATAAAACGAACAAAAATATACTTCTTATATACACACCGCACCACGTCATATACCAATATTTTTTTTGTATGTTCTAATATTAGAAGATACATACATTGTTTGGCTCTGACTCTTGTGGTGGGAATAATCCTAAAGATATCAGTCTAGATAGACACACCAGGTGTATTGATTTTTTTACACCACACAGTTGTAATACAAAATTCGCGAATTTATGATTGATCTAAATGGATTTTGGACAATTTTCGAATCAAACCCACAGACACGCTTATCTAAACAAGTCGTTTTCTTGTCAGACAAACATGTTCATGGTTGTTTTAATTTTTTTAACACTTAAATGAACTTTATTTTAGCATTTAAGTACCAAAGTTTCAAAAGAACATGAAAAAATCTAAATGTTTTACATTTTTTTTATCAAAGACCGGTATTTCTTTTTAATAAATGCTTGCGTACACATGTCAAATTATACAATTACATTTTTTTTTTACATTTTACTAAATTAGAAGATAGGTATAGGAGGAAGGGACAAATAATTGTTTGGTTGTTACTTGTTAGTCTTGTGGTAGGAATAATCCTAAGCATATCAATCTAGACACGCTAGGGGTTTTGATTTTTTACAAGAGTGAAATGCCATTTTAGTCGCTGCGGTTTTAACCATTTTGACAGTTTAGTTTAAAGATTTCATTTTTTGTTTGTGGGTCCAAAAAGATTTGACCGTTTCCATTTTAGTCCACTGGGTTAACTTTATCTATTTTTTCTGTTAATTCGATCATTTTATATGGCCGAATTACCCTTCTAGTTAACAGAATTAATATAAAATGACCAAATTGCCCTTCTCGTTAACAGAAAAAATAGACGAAGTTAACTTAGTTGGCTAAAATAGCAACGGTGAAACCTTTTTAGACTTACAGACGAAAACTAAAACCTTTAGACTAAACTAACAAAATAACCCAATCCTCATTAACAAAATAACCCATTCCATTAATAATTACAATCTAGTGAACTATAAGGCTTCTTACCCTATTAGAAAAAACAAACATAGTGATAGATATTTTTTTTATTTAAATTGCACGTTCTTGTATTAGATGTCTCTTTTATACAAGTATATTTTTGGCATATTATCGATTTAGAAAATAACTACAAGAAGACGGGACGAGCATTTATTTGTCTAGATAGAAATAACCAAAAACATATCAATCCAAATAGACACACTAAAGGTTTTGAAAATTTTACACCACACTGTAGGTAGGTTCACGACTTCACGGGTTTATGTATTTAATCCCTTTACTCATTTTTTTTTGTACTAAACTAGTGGAATTCCCGCGCTTCGCTGCGGGCTTTCAGTCTGTATCGGTTTGATTCGTTACTATATAAGTATCAGTAACAGTATTGTTTGGCCGGCATCAGTTCGACTCATTATGGTACCGTTACCGTAACAATGTTGTTTGGCACATTAAGTAAATCATTAAAAATGAATATGGTACATGTACCAATGTTATTTGGTTTGTATCGGTTTAGTTTTCAAGGAAAGAACATTAAATAAGTATATTTGACAAGTTCAAATAATATTTTTTTTTATCAAATTTTGGATAATAATAAGCACGGAGTAACAAATATTCGAAATTTATAAAACATTATATTATTTTGCTACAATAGCGAAAAAGGTAAACTCGTCACTTTAAAAAAACTAAATCACAACATAACGTTGATGACATATACGCATGTGCTTTAATCACTTGTAAATTATTATTCACAACTCGGTTTTAAGCATATCATAATGATATATTTAGAATTTTATAAAAACATATATCTTAGTAGTTATAAGAATAAATATAATATGTTTAAAAGTAATTTTAGTATAAAAATTGTTATAAAAAGATTTATTTTAAAATAGTAAAATAAAAACCACAATAAAAAAACATTTCTAAAACCTTTTACTTTGACACTTGTAAACTTTTAGGGAAATAATACATTTTAATTGTACCTTATGTTTAAATAATTGTAATTCACTGTTAATGTCCTTTACATTTGTTAGGTTATAGAATGTATTTTATGTTACAAATTCAATTATTTTAGTTTTTATTTACCTAAAAGAGCAATTATTTGTCTTGTCTTGTGATAGAAATAACCCTAAGCATATCAACCTAAATAGACACACTACTTGACTATTTGTTTTGAAATTTTTACACCATACGTTAGCTAGGTTCATGGGTTGACGTATTTAATCTCATTACTCATTTTTCTGTACTAAATGTGTTTTATATAATAAATTAAACTATTTTTGTATTTAATTGTCAATGTTCACAGTTAAAATGATATACTTTAAACATAACAGTAATTCCGTTATAGATAAATATTATGTAAATTAAGAGTTTTAAATATTAATTTGCAATAAAAGAAGGGTGAGGGTATTGACACACCCCTACTTTTTGAGTGCACACCCCCCATATGTGGCATATAGAGCAATAAGGGGAGTGTATAGTGTGAAAACAATTAATGTGCCAGAAAAAAGGTTTTGATAAACCTCTCATTGCCCTATGAGAGGCATATAAGGTTGTGGTAGTTGGAGCATTAAATCCTATACGCCTCTCATTGAGCAATGAGAGGCTTATCGGCACGACTTTTGATGAATTTAAGGTATAATTACTGACATGAAAGGAGTTCAGTCTGGAAAAGCGTGAAAGTGACCCATATGACCCTTATCGACCTATACGACCCTTATCGAGCAAAAATGTTTGTTTACCCAAGCATACGGGATTTATGTCTTCCAAATTTTTTCAAACTCGCAAAATTCCGACTGAACTCCTGAAGATTCTTAACTAAAAAATTTGGTTGAGACCGTGAAGCATAAAGATGTCGTTTTGGGGCATTGGTAATATTTTTGGCGAAGATTCGAACCAGTTGTACGTCTCCGAAAGCGTTTGGTTATCCGGCGTTGATCGAGGTGAGGAGGAGGTTGTGTCCGTGCCTCGTTGTGATGACGGGGGTGTGCGACCCACGTTACCTGACTTGAACCAGGTGTTTGTAGATGAGGGGGAACCATCTTACATTGCCCAAAGTTATCCGCGACACGAATACGGGACTTACCATTCGTATACGGAAAACAAACACAAGTTAGAGTATGAGGAAGGTGCTAAGGAGTGTGAGAAAAATGATAATGAAGTCGAAGAAGGTGCTAACGACTTTGAGGAAAATGATAACGAAGTCGAGGAATGTGCTAAGGACTTTGAGGAAAATGATAACGAAATCGAGGAAGGTGTAATGCACTTTGAGGAGGTTGTTGACGTCGACGAACCTGCTAACGAGGAAGGTGTTCACGGCGACGAGCGTGCTAACGAGGAAGGTGCTAATGACGAGAAAAAAACAAAAAAAGGTATGACATAACCGTCAATTACGTGTTATTCGTGTTACATAATGTTGATATAATTTTAGAGTGGATAAAATGATTTTGTATACGTGTTATTCGTATGTATATAATTTTTATTAGGAAGGAGAAATCTAGAAAATGTTTGACCCGTCCCGACCTTAACCCGAACCCGACCCGAAATTGTGTCATACATATTAACCCGATTTCGTTATCATTTTGGTGAAATATTATATATGTTCTGGTGAAATATTTTGTTAAAAATAGATTACTTAGGCTTGTAAATGAACCGAACGAACACGAACGAGGCATGTATACTGATTAAAAATAGAAAATGTATGACACGAAATTTCATACAAACCCTAAAATGTGTCATACATATTAACCCGAACCCGATGTTGAACCCGAGTTTCTTTATTGTTTTTTCGACAAATTAATATATTAATTTCATTTATGTGGATTTCTAATGAACCTTTTTTTTGAGGTATTTGACTTGAAGAATTGAAGAATTGGGTATACAAAAGAGAAGTTGCGAAAGGTTACGTCATTGTCACCCAACGAACGAGGAAAAAAGGCGAAGGTGCGTCAGAAAGGACAGTGAAGATATGGTTGCAATGAGATCGTGGCGGCGAACACAAAAGTAAAGCATCCGTCCGGCGTTCTGGTAGCAAAAGGGTTGGCTGTCCTTTTAGTCTGATAGGGAAACTAGACTCAAGTAGTGGTAGTTGGAGCCTTGTGGAGAAGAAAAACATTCACAACCATGAGTCTACTGAATTTCTCGAGGGCCACGCGTTTGCTAGAAGGCTGACCCCGGACGAAGAATCACTGGTGGAGAGACTTTATCTGCAAAACATGGAGCCTACAAATATACATTTAACCATAAGAAATCAGTACCCACATAGCGTGTGCATTCTACAAGACGTACAAAACATGGTTAAAAAGATTAAACGAAAAATGTATGGCGATCGAACTCCAATGCAGATATTGGAGAGCATGTTGCAAGAAGAAAGGTACGTTTATTTCACCAGAGTGGATCCCTCCACAAACGCGGTCGAGGAGGTTTTTTTCTTTCATCCGGACTCGTACAACATGTAGCGTGCATTCCCACGTGGGTTGATGATTGATGCTACCTACAAGACGAATGAGTATAAGCTTTCATTTATTCAAGTCGTGGGTGTGACATCGACACTAGGGGTGTTCATGAGCCGATCCGATCCGATCCGATCGAGGGTCTGCTCATGCTAGGATTGAATTACAACCGATCCGATCGGATCGGATCGAATTTGCAAAACCGAGCACAAAAGTGATGCTCATGCTCGGATTGAATTTGAATCGATCGGATCGTTTTCGCTCGGTTTTTATCAAATCTTAAAAAAATTTGAGCTGATTGTTTTCGCTCGGTTTCGCTCGATTGAATTATAAGGCTACATTCAACAAAAACAAATCCTAACTTAATTAAAACATGTCCAACATTTTACTAACAAAAGCAATACATAACTAAAATCATAATTCTAAAAATGTTCTTAACAATATCAAGAAGCACAAAATAATGTATGAAATACAAATATTAGTTCAAAATCCATAAACTTCTTCTTTAAGCTTGATCATCTCCATCTACAAAATTCAACTTCAAATCAACATATAACCTATTAAGTTGGGTTGAATATTTTTTGGGCTTTTAATTTTTTTGGGGCTAATATATATTTTGGGTTTTTTAATCTTTAAAATCTATATATATATATATAGGAGAAGGATCCGTTAGGAACCACCCTTTATTGCGAGAACCGCGAGAACCAATGTGAACACAACCAAAAATACCTAAAAATAGCTAAAAAACACACAATTTTTTAATATTTTTTTATTAAAATCGCTACTTTTAGTAGCTTAATTTTTTTTAGCTACTAAAAGTAGCGATTTTAATGTAAAAAATATATTTTTTTTGTGTGTTTTTTTGATTTTTTTAGGTTTTTTTGGGGTTTAGTTTTTAGCATTTTAGCTTGGGGGAGGGTGGGGGGTTTAGGTTTTTTTTTTTTTTTTTTGGGGGGGGGGGGGGGTTAGGTTTTTTGGGGGGGTTAGTTTTTAGCATTTAGCTTGGGGGGGGGGGGTTAGGTTTTGTTAGACCCAGTCCAGGCTCAAAACAACTTCTTTTCACGTAGTATGGCAAGTGATTTCAGTAGATGTGAAAAAGATGTGCGGAAATGGAAATCAGACTTTCAAGAAACAAGACCTACAAAATTATCAAGTTTATATCACTTTGAAACAAAAATGGTTTACAAGGTGATTGTAAGATTATTATCTAATACAAACGAATCTTGAATTCTGTGGGGGGAGAGAGCAATGGAGTTTAGATGTATGTGTGAATGCTAAGCTTCAAACTCACTTTGCTTCTCCTGGTTGAGCCTTCTATTTATAGACGGCTTGTATGAATAAACAATAGTTTATTCATACAATAATTCCTGCAAAAAATAGCCAATTGACATATTCATTGATTCCAACGTTCAAGTTGCCTTTTTCATCATGATATCATTAAATGTCAACTTGCTTCGGTAAGTGTGGCAGGACAGAGCCAATTTCAGACAAGTGGGTTATTTCATCAGAAATTTTGATAAACCACTTCATCAAAAATTCTGATGAACAAATCATCAGAAAATCCTTGATGATCAGAATCGTCAGATACTGATGATATTTCATCAGAAATATCATCAGATCCATCAGAAATGACCTCTTCTGATAATCCAATTCAGCTCTTGATTAAATTGTGATTCTTTGAAGTAGATGTTATGTATTCCGGTTGTCCCATCTGATCTTCTTTTTCTAGTTCGTGATCTTCAGGACTGTGATCTCTTCATAGATCCAGTTGATTGTGTTTTTCTTCAATACTTACAAATAAAGTTTCCTAGCAGTTTCCCCCTAAGTATTGTAAGAAAATGAACTACCTCATAAACAGAAAACTTTCCAAACAGTGGAAATATAATACTTGAAAATATAAACCAGTTACTGAAGTTAAAACGATTTACATAAAAGATGAGAAGTTAAATAAAATAGTTCTTTCAGTTAAGTTTCACTCTCTTATGCGTATCTCCTGTCTTTAGCTTCTTTTTGTAGGAGATATATTTGTTGCAGCTGACATACATGTCTTTATACCATTCTCTTGCTTGAATCCATTCTTCAATCATCTGCTCAATTTCTTTTCTGCTTCCCTCCATGTTCTTTTCTATCTTCTGAAGATGTTCTTGTCTTTTGTTCATGGTTTTCAAGATATACCTCAGAGTTTGATTTGAGTACTTGCAGATGTCAACACCTCTGAACATAGCTTTGTTATCATCCTGATATCTGAAGATTACACCATAATCTTGTTCTTTATTTGCGTTTGTCAGTATGATGATGTCTCCAGATCTTGCATCTTCTACTATGTCTGAAGGAACTTTTGTCTTTGGTGATCTGACATATACCTTTTTGTTGTGTACATGCTCAAAATTTATGCATAGATCAAAGTCTGAAAAAGCTATTCTTTCAAACAGCAGTATTCCAGCCTTTGATATGCCATTTAATGCTCTTCTGACTTCTTGATTATTTTTCTTTTCCTTTTCATAATGATCCTTCATAAACAGAATGTCTAAAGGATGCAACTGGTCAGCTATTTCTTCATCAGTCACCTTCTGTTCTTCTCCATTCTCCCTCTGAAGTGTGTATCTGTTTTGCACATGAGTTCCTCCAATATCATCAATTGTACTCTTTACTTTACTCACGTTTAGAATACTTTTTACTGGATTCCAATTATGTTTGTGAATGCTGCTTGGCCCTCTTTTTATTCTTTCTTCTCTTAAGTCCAGTCTGGTAGGAGATAGTGATCTTGGTGCTTTATCTTCTTTTGTTAGATAGTAACTCACCAGATTGGTCTCGGGAAATATCATTACATCTCGTGCAATCTCTTTAACCATGATAGACTTGGTTTCAGAGATCTTTCTCTTAACAGTCTTTGATTTTGTTGCTGACTCTCCTTCTTGTTCCCATTCATTCATTATTTGTTTATTCATATACTTACTTATTGCTGAGTCATCAGATATTGTTGGATTTGGGACAGATGCTAGGAATTTCAAATTTGTAATAACTTGAGGTTTTGCAGTTGCTAACCTTTTCAGTATTTCGTCTTTTGGAACATTCGGAGGAGGACCCATCACTGTGGTTCCAGCTTTTGTGATTGGTGAGATTGATGATTGTTGAGGAGTTGACTTTGGAGCTTCTTGATGTGAGCTTTCAGCAGGAATTTCTTTCATGAGTTCTTGTGGATTCACTTTGGCTAGTTTTGCAATATTGAATTGCATCTTCTCTACCAGTTGTTGCACTTCTTTTACCTGTTTTGAGTTGCTGTGTATGTTTTTCTGAATATTTGTGAATTCTGTTTGAGCTTTTGTTTGAATTTCAGCCCATTCTTTTGACAGCTTCTCAAGGGCATCTGTGATACTATTATTACTTGCCCTTAGTATGGTAACTTCTTCCAAAACTCTGTTTGTACTACTTGACTGCCTTGATTCAATCACTTTTGCAACTTGTGCTTTGATTTTTTCTATTTCTGTGAGAATCGTTTGGATTTCTGATGCAGAGATGTTGGATTCTGGTGCCTTTTCTTTCATCTTTTGAAGAGACTTTAGTGCTTCAGTGTTTTCTTCAGTTTGTTTCTTCATTTCCTTCACTGACTCTGACAAATTCTTCATATCAGCCTTTTGACCTTGTATTTCTGACAGCAACATATCAAGTTTTTCTTCTACTGGATTTCTTTTGCAAACTTTGTAAACATTTTGCAGTATTGCTTCTATATTTTCTTGGTTCATGGGTTTTTCAGGGATAATTGGAACAACAGATGTTCCTTCTAACATTCCAGCTGCAAACACATTTGCTGCTGTTTTAGAGATGATAGGGTCATTCTTGGCCAACACACTTGGTGCAGCTTCGAATTTACCAGAATTATCTCCATCAGTGATGAAAAACTCATTCTCATTCTGGGTTTCCTTATTTCCTTGAATCATATCAATATATGATCCTCCATAAGTTTTTGAGGTAAACAAATTACCTTTAGCCAGATTTCCTTGATCAGTTTCCTGATTTCCATCTGTTGGGATCTCATCCTCTTCCTCATTTTCAGATTCAGAGTTGAGATTTATGGAACTAGTAACCTCTTCATCAACATTCGTTGTTCTGTATTCTATTTTGTAAGAAACGTTAACAGAACTTTCTGATTTTGTTTCTTCTCTGTGAGATTCTACTAGAACAGTGTTTAAAAGGGATATACCAGCAATGTAAGATTCATCATGATGAATGACTTCAGTGGCTTCAATTTCAACATCGTGTGTTTCTCCAGCAATGTGTGATCCTGCATCATGTGTTTGATGGATTTCAAATTCATGATGAATTCCTGCTTCATGAATCTGTTGACTTTCAGCATGCTTTTCTTCGTTTTCTGGTGATTTGGCTACCTCCAAGTTAGCTTTTTCCAGAATTCTTCTTTCTTCTACACCCTCATTTTCTGATGGTGAGGACTTCTTATTGTCTCCTTTTTCTGTTGATGAAAAACAGTTCATAATTTCTCTGCTTGGTTCTTCTGTGGGAGAGGTTGATTTTGTCAGAAGTTTTTCATGTTGTATTCTGTATTGTGAGTCTGGTGCAATGAAACATAACATGCTTTCTGGTAACACAGGGATATCTTTGTCTGATTCCCATCCATGATTTGAACTCCAGGCCTTCATTGTTTTTGATCTCCAGATGTCTTCTAAGATTGGAATCTCCATGTTTCTTTCAATAAATGCTTCAGAAATGAAAATTGAGATTAACCTTGGATATGGCAGATGAGATGTTATTCTTCCATTTCTGGTGATGATTGATCTTTTGAGAAGATTAAAGATTTCTGACCCATAATCAATCTTGAACCCATTTATGAGTCCAAACATGATCGTCAGAATGGCTTGATTGATTTGATCAGTTCCTCCTATCTTTGAGGTGAGACATTTGTTTAACATTTCCATCATCACTTGCCAGATGGCTGGCAATTCACTTCTTCTTATTGCTCCAATTTTGTTAACATCTCTTTTCTTATATCCAAGCCCAATGACGAAGTCTAATAAATCTTCTTTGCTTGGGGCTTCAGTGTAACTGCTAAGAATAGGCAATCCAAGCCATTCTCTTACTCTTGCTGGAGTTAATTCTACATAGAAACTTCCCCATACATGAGCAGACACCCGATTTTCTTCAACTTCTTTAAAAGTGTAAATAAATTGGTGTAGCATCCTTTCTGGTATTTCTCTTTCTTTTGTCAGTGCTCCTGAGATTGGGCATTTTGTAAGATATTCTACCAGAAGTTGACATCTTTTATCATACTCTGAATACTCTGTATTCATCAGCAGATTGTTTTCCTTCATTGGTAGAAATTCTGCTTCCTCGACAAAAGGTACTTCATGTTGAATAATTGGAATATTGAGGTTAACTTCTGCCATTTTTGGTCTCTGTGAGTTAGGGTTTGAAATTTAGGGATTTTTTATTTGTGGGAAAAAAACAGGGGTGTTTAGGATATGAGAAAATTGAGAGTATTGTAGGTGTATGAAGTAGAAGGAGTTGAAGGAGTATAAATCGTGGTATGAGATAGTGATAAGGAGATCATTAATTGTCTTTATAACCGTTAGATCGTGTATGCTGAGTTTTTGGTTCAAAAATAACCGTTGGATCGTGGGTGTTAAGACATTAATGAAATTGTTTATCATGGAATCGTGGTTGTGCCCTTTCAACTTGACTCTTCAATTTGTAGTTTCTTCAGTCATTTCTTGAATGTGTTGCACTGATTTTTTATTGGAGAAAACTATCGGTTCTATGACACCTTTTCTTCTTTGTGGACCCCATTTGATAAAAGGTCCAATTATCTTTCTTCATATGTAACCTCCTTTTTTTTATAAGTCAGAAAGTCCCATTCTGATAAGATCATCAGAAATTCTGTTGACCATATGTATTCTTTTCTTTTGACTTCTGTTGACTTTTTGAGATGTAGTTAACAGAAATAATCAGTCTTTCTATCAGAATTTCTGAGATTTTCCCCCTAAACTTATGAGTGCCTTTTTTTTTTTTTTTTTTTTTTTTTGAAATGAGATGGAATAAGGAAAGATCAGAAGACTTACATTTGTTTTTCTGGTAGCATCCAAGTTTCTTTGACTTTTCTGATATTTTCTAAAAACATTTTGTTATCATTGAAGTTTTATCAGAAAATTTTGAATAACCAGATTTTGTCCCATTTTATCAGAAGATTTTGAGTTTGATTTCTGATGTTCATTTTATCTTTACCTATTTCCCAAAACTACAAACCAGAAGATTAGTATGCAAAAATATTAACAAAAAAACTTGTACAAGCAAAACAAATAAAACCTAATCAATATCTACTCCTTCACCATGTTCCATTTCCAAAAGTAACAATAGATCAGTTATCATCCCAGAGTTGTTGTTAGTGGGTACAAACACGCTGAGACCCATGTTTTCTTGAAGTCTCATGTCAGCCCTTGGATAACTTGAAGGAATGCCTGCAAAGTCTAGCTGACTCGTAATTATCTTTGTTAGAAAACGAGGATACATCAAGAATGGCTTGGCAACCCACATGTTACTTACAAAATCACTCATCAGATAATGAGAGAAGTTGTAATGTACCTTAAGTACCAGTGCTAGTATAGGCTCCATCAATTTCAGAGATATTTCATGATGATTGATGACCTTCTTTGAAAAACATGCACCCATCTGAGTGACCAGATATTGCCATGGCTTTTTAAAGACATTTTTGTTGATTGTCCGTTGTTGGTTTGGTGTGTGATAACCCATTTCCCTCAAGACATTTTCCTTCTGATACCTTGTGAACATCAGAACATCATTATCATCATTTAGTTGAAGAGCAGTCCTGATGGTGGCTTCATTTAACAGAATTTGCAGATTTAGCACCTCACTCTTGATGGTCATCTGCTCCCTGTTATGAAACTCAGATAGTGTTGCATTTTTCCAGAAGATTTGAAGAATCTCTGGATGAACACTTATGTGAGCAGTGAGGGCATAGCTCAAGTTGCTATTCATGAGCATCTTGAATACAACTTGACACCCTTCCCACTGAGGACCTTCCAGATTTGTCCTCAATCTTAGATTAAGATATGGATAAAGAACAAGTGGAAAACATTCATCTTTGATGGAGTTCATTTTGTGAGTGTGTGTGAATATGTGATGAAGAAGAGAAGTGAAGATGACAGATTTTAACTCAAAGTGGTGAATATTTATAGTAAATTTAATATTTGCTATAAATGGAAGCTACCAACTTGTGGATTTTCCTCACCGCAATCTTTGTTATTTTAATGATTTTCAGGAAAAAAAAAACAGAGATATGTTCCTTCTCCACTACATATGCATTGATTTATCTAGGTGGCTAATTTCTGGTAATGTATCATTGTAGCCTACCAATATGTCACTTCAACCTTCTTAAGCATGATGGGGTGTAATAAATGAAGGAGAGAGAAATATCTATTTTAACGAGTTCCCATAAATTTTCTGTTTGAATGACGTTATCAGCACTAACATGGGAAAAAATTATAAAAAATTCAAACACAAAAAAAAATATATATATATAAACAAGAAATTTAAATGTGGATGTTGTCATGCAGTACTTTGTTTTAATGAACTATAATATTTCTGATTATCAGCATTTTCACTTATGGTTCACCAGAATTCTGATAACTTATCAGAAATTCTGATGAAGTTGTCAGAATTTGACAGATACAGATTTTCTGGTGATTTATCAGACTAAAGCAAATTATGTGATAAGCCTTTTAACAAAGACTACTCTCTTTTATGGTTAGACATCCGTACCTTTAATGCATCCATATCCCATGATCCTTCCTTTCACTCCATTTCCAAAATTTACCATTCTACCCAGCTTTGAAACAAAGTTGCTGAGTAAGCTCCTCTCCCCAGTCATGTGCTTGGAGCTTCCTGAGTCGCAGTACCAGATCTGCTGCACATGATGGTCCTGAAATGAAATGATTAGAGGGTTTTTGGTACCCAGGCATGCTTGGGTACTGTCTCTGATGAAATTTGAAACATTTTATTTTTATTTCTTCTTGGTTTTGCATCAGAAACTCTGTTATATGCTGAGCCATTAACAGATTTTACATTTTTCTTTTGAAGATGGTGTTGGACAAGCTTCAGTATGTCAACACACATACAAGAGTTATCAGAATTTTCTGATAGTTCCTCTTGTGATGAAATGATTAGATAATTTTGAAAAGATGAATGAACTGCTTCTGGAGTTTTTTCAGATTCTTGACTGCATTCACTCTTGTTTGTTTTGAAGTTTGGTTTGTCAAAGGAATATTTAGAACAGATTGATTTGCAAGATTCTGATTCAGATTCTGATACTAAATTATCAGAAATCTGATGAGTTGCTTTTACAAAGATAGTGGGTTTATTTCTATTTGATCTTGTGGTACTTGTATAGCCTAAACCCTCTCCTTTGTTCTTTGGTGTGGACTCAATAAAATTTATGAATTCTTTAGCCTGTTGAAAACCTCTTACGTTGATTTCTTTGTCATTGATTTTCTTGTAAAGATCTTTTCTTTCATTTTCATAAAACTCAATTTTTGCTCTTTGATCTAAACTGTCCTCTATAAGATGTTGGTTTTCAAGAATGATTTTATTCAAAGTCCTTTGCAACTCATCAGATTTTCTAATATCTGATTGATGTTTTTCTTGCAGATTTAGAAAATCTGACATGAGCTTGTTTAGTTTGTGTTCAAGATCAAGATTGTCTAAATTTACCTTTTGTTCTGAAGTTTCTGGTAGTCCTTCAGAGAGTGCCATGAGGCAAAAATTTACCAATTCTTCTTCTTCATCATCAGAAGAATCATCAGATAACCATGTATCTGTTCCAGCAATTAAGCTTACTTGTTGCTGCTTCTTTGCTTCTTCAAGCTTTTTCTCATAATAGGCAACATCCTTCAGCTTTTTGGTCTTGCATTCTGATGCATAATGACCTCTTTGCTTGCACTTGTAACACACAACTTCAGCCTTCCTTTTATCCTTAGATCTAAACTCTTCTTTAGATCTTCCATCCATCCTTCCTTTGTCACTCCTCTGGTATCTCTGGTTACTTCCCCTCAACCTCTGCTCAAATGTTTTGGTGAGCGGTGCTATTGCTTCAACAAAAGCTGAAAAGTCTGATGATGCATCAGAAGTTTCAAGATTTTGGCTGTTTGATGGTTGTGGATCATTTGTTGTTGTTGATCTTTGTGAGTTTGAGATTAGAGCTAAAGATCCCCCTCTTTGAATGGTTTCTTCAAATATTTCTTCCTCTCTGGGGATCAAGATGCTGTATAAGTCATGAAGACTCATGTTTCCTAGTTCTAAGGTTGATGATAAAGTCATGGTTAGACTTCTCCATTCTCTAGGAAGGGCATCAAGAAATTTTATGTTTCTTTCATCGTTTGATTTTGTTATACCAAATTTCTTTAGCTCGTTTAAAAGTTTTGTAAATCTTTGATATGTATCATTTAACCTTTCAGTTGGCAAACTTTTAAACCTTTCATAAGATGAGACATTATTTGTTCTCTTGTTTCTTCTCATCCTTTCTCCTCCTTCACAAAGGTTTTCCAACTGATCCCATATTTCCTTAGCTGATGCACATGCATCAACTTGTGAAAATATGTCATTGGGGATGGCCATAATTAAAAGTGACTTAGCCATTTCATCCCCAGCCACCAGTTCCTTGTCTTCCGCACTCCAGTTTATTTCAGTTTTAGGAACGCGGGAGGCAGGGATTGCTGGTGATTGGTCAGTTGCTGGAATAGCAGGTATATCAGTCATTGGTGTATGTGGACCCCTTTCAATGGATTGAAACAGAGCTCGGTCATGACCATTAAGGAAATTGACCATCCTGATTTTCCACTGGGGGTATTCTTCTCTGACCAGAGTCAGAGGTTTAGACATAGAACCAATGTTAAAAGCATTATTCCAGGATTGAAAGCTGGCCATATTTAGAGAAAAGAAGATGAGCGATTGATCGTTTGAAAATAGTTTATTCAATCTGCTCTGATACCAATTGTTAGACCCAGTCCAGGCTCAAAACAACTTTTTTTCACGTAATATGGCAAGTGATTTCAGTAGATGTGAAAAAGATGTGCGGAAATGGAAATCAGACTTTCAAGAAACAAGACCTACAGAATTATCAAGTTTATATCACTTTGAAACAAAAATGGTTTACAAGGTGATTGTAAGATTATTATCTAATACAAACGAATCTGGAATTCTGTGGGGGGAGAGAGCAATGGAGTTTAGATGTATGTGTGAATGCTAAGCTTCAAACTCACTTTGCTTCACCTGGTTGAGCCTTCTATTTATAGACGGCTTGTATGAATAAACAATAGTTTATTCATACAATAATTCCTACAAAAAATAGCCAATTGACATATTCATTGATTCCAACGTTCAAGTTGCCTTTTTCATCATGATATCATTAAATGTCAACTTGCTTCGGTAAGTGTGGCAGGACAGAGCCAATTTCAGACAAGTGGGTTATTTCATCAGAAATTCTGATAAACCACTTCATCAGAAATTCTGATGAACAAATCATCAGAAAATCCTTGATGATCAGAATCGTCAGATACTGATGATATTTCATCAGAAATATCATCAGATCCATCAGAAATGACCTCTTCTGATAATCCAATTCAGCTCTTGATCAAATTGTGATTCTTTGAAGTAGATACTATGTATTCCGGTTGTCCTATCTGATCTTCTTTTTCTAGTTCGTGATCTTCAGGACTGTGATCTCTTCATAGATCCAGTTGATTGCGTTTTTCTTCAATACTTACAAATAAAGTTTCCTAACAGGTTTTTTTTTTGGGGGGGGGGATAGGTTTTTTTAGCTATTTTAGGTTGTGTTCACTTTTGTTCTCGCAATAAAGGTGGTTCTCGCATATATATATATATATATATATATATATATATATATATATATATATTAATAAAAGTAATTCGAGCGAAACCGAGCGATCGACGAGCGAGCGGACCTTTGCTCATGCTTGGATTGAATTTGAATCGAACTTATCCGAGCGGCTCATTTACAAACTGAGCGGGAATCAAACGAGCATTTTTTGAGCGATCGTTGAGCGATCCTCGATCGTCGAGCAGTTTGGACAACCCTAATCGACACACAAGTCTTTTTGTGTGGCTCATGCGTTTGTCTCTAAAGAAATAAAGATAACTTCTTATGGAACCTGGAGAAGCTCAAAGAATTGTTGGTAGATTGCATGGAGCCACGTGTAATTGTAACAGATAGGGATCAAGCTTTGATGAATGCTTGCGATAAAGTATTCCCAAAAGCTTCCAAATTGCTATGTAGGTGGCACATCTCACAGAATATTCTAAAACACTGTCGGGCAAAATTTACGGATGAAGACTGGAAAATATTCAAGCTTTCTTGGTCTCGACTGTGAATACAATGATTTGTAATGTTTGTGTGTATATATGTATGGATGAATGTATGTAAACTAATATAATATGTACCTGATCGTCCGTCGTTAACCTATATAATATTTACGGTGGGCGGTTTAGTTTTTTTTTTTTGGGGGGGGGGGGGGTTAGGTTTTTTGGGGGGTTAGTTTTTAGCATTTAGCTTGGGGGGGGGGGTTAGGTTTTTTTAGCTATTTTAGGCTGTGTTCACATTTGTTCTCGCAATAAAGGTGGTTTTCGCATATATATATATATATATATATATATTAATAAAAGTAATTCGAGCGAAACCGAGCGATCGACGAGCGAGCGGACCTTTGCTCATGCTTGGATTGAATTTGAATCGAACTGATCCGAGCGGCTCATTTACAAACTGAGCGGTAATCGAACGAGCATTTTTCGAGCATTTTTCAAGCGATCGTCGAGCGATCCTCGATCGTCGAGCAGTTTGGACAACCCTAATCGACACACAATTCTTTTTGTGTGGCTCATGCGTTTGTCTCTAAAGAAAAAAAAGATAACTTCTTATGGGTCCTGGAGAAGCTCAAAGAATTGTTGGTAGATTGCATGGAGCCACGTGTAATTGTAACAGATAGGGATCAAGCTTTGATGAATGCTTGCGATAAAGTATTCCCAAAAGCTTCCAAATTGCTATGTAGGTGGCACATCTCACAGAATATTCTAAAACACCGTCGGGCAAAATTTACGGATGAAGACTGGAAAATATTCAAGCTTTCTTGGTCTCGACTGTGTAATTCTCCCATTCTGACGATATACAATTATAACTTTCAGCGGCTTTTCACGCGACTGGTTAACGACGGACGATCAGGTACATATTATATTAGTTTACATACATTCATCCATACATATATACATACAAACATTACAAATCATTGTATTCAATTTTTTTTTTCAGATGTTCTGGATTATTTGTATGATGTGTGGCTGAAAGATTATAAAGAAAAGTTCGTTTCAGCTTGGACTAACACAGTCCCCAATTTTGGTCAACATACAACCAACAGAGTTGAAAGCCAGCATTCTAAGTTTAAGAGATACATTAAAGGGCCAAACAACTCGCTCCATAGACTTGTGTGTCTTGTTGGCAAAGTTGTAGAGTCACAAAAGATACAAATAAAACTTATTTTTTAGGAGAGCAGGTCCGTGCAAATGGGGCACCATAGATTTCCATTTTTTGACAACCTACGCGGCAATGTTTCCCAAAAAGCCTTAGAGTTATTGGTTGTCGAGAGGAAGAAGCTAAATGCGTTGAGGGCAGGAGGGGGACTTGTGGCCACCAGCTTTCTACGGGTTGTGGGTTGCCATGTGCTTGTCAGATGGAGTGGTGGGAAAATACAGGTAACATAACAACTATAACATATGCTTCGATCCATAGAATATAATCATCATTATACTTCATGTTTTAACAATGATTCTTGAGTTGAAAAACAGGTTGCAAAATTCCACTTGCCGCGATAGATAAATTCTGGACAAAACTTGATTTTTCGACAGAAGAACTTAATCAAGACGAGTTAATATTCAGGCGGAAATGGATAAACTCACACAGCAACTACATACGCAGCCACCTCTAGTGTTAAAAAGTATGTTGTCGAAGATGAAAGCGGTGTTGAATCCAAGTATGACTGACCATCAACCGCCTGAGGTACAACAAGATACGCGGGGCCGCCCAACTACGAAAGCAAAACAACAAAAGAATGAAGTCCTTGCGAGACGTAAAGATAAACAACCCGAATCACAGAGGAACGACTACACTCAAAAGCCAAATGTGCGACGTAGTCGTTCAAAGAAAAACAAAGAAGAAAAAAATACACTTCCGATTATAGATAAAGACTTTCCACTGTTGGCCGGGCACAGGTACATACGTATATACATACATATATTTAGAATTCTTTTTCAATTTTTTATTTTTTTTAATATTTTTTAGTTTTTTATTTTTTTTTGCCAATTATAGGTACAAAAACGTGATCGAGCGTTTTAAGGATTGGCTTCCATCTAGCTATCGGAGATACATAACACATATCGAAGATGCCCAGCTGGACGGTAACTGTGGGTTTCGATCCATAGCTATGGGTTTGGGGTATGACCAGAAACAGTGGAAGTGGGTCCGCCAAGAGCTACTCGACGAGATGTTCATTAACAAAAAGCGTTGGGGGCATATACTCGAATAATTGGACAAGGGATGTTACGAATGTGTATCGATCGATAAATTGGTTAAATGTTGAACCTGCACCTATGACATGTTGGATGTGGTTGCCCTACACAGGGTTGTTGGTGGCTCAAAAATTTGGGGTGATTGTTCAACATTTAAGCAACGGTGTTTGTCAAACTTACTTCCCGATGTTCGATGGACCGCAGGTTTACCCGAACCATTCCATTTTAACGATTGCTTATGTCGAAGATAGCCATTTCATCATGGTTAAGTTAGCGGATGATAGCCCGATGCCAGTACCAAATGGACTTTGGAATATATACCAAAGTATGGAAGCTATGGAATGGGAGACAATGTATATGTCTCGTATTGCACAGGGTAGGGCGTTACTACGTAGTAATAGAACTCGACAAAAAGAAGTTATTGACTTGTGTTAGGTGTAGCATCTGTGAAACATAGTGTTCGCAACGAACTTATTAATGTTTCTCTTTATTATAATTTAAATATATTGTAACATCCGTCAAATATAGTGTACGCAACAATTTTTTTATAAATTTTTTTTAATTAAAGTGCTTCATATAAAAGAAAAGATTACAAAATAAAAGAAAACTATTGTTTTAAAGGGATTTAAAATTGTTGACTCAAATTAAAAATGAAATCTGTTTTTTTAATAAAAGGAATTAATTTTAATATAAACAAATGAATAATAGGAAAATTAGAATTACACAAATAAAAAAGGGAGGGGTCCTTCTGTATCGGACCGGCCTCCCCCAGATTTCGAACTCGCACCCTTCGCATAGAACACACAAGCATTAACCAGTTTATCCTCCTGTACAGGAGCTGATAAATTGGTTATAGTATATCCTTTATACACTTCATAAGCCCCTCATTGATTCAAAAAGAGTAAATTGCCATTTTAGTCCCTGAGTTTTATCCAAATTTGCCATTTTAGTCCAAATAGTCTTTTTTTTGCCTCTGGGTCCTTGACTTTTACATTTTGTTGCCATTTTAATCATTTTGTCTAACTCCATCCAAAAACCCAGTTTGTAACAAGGGTACTTTGGGGATTTCCTTAAAAAATGTTTTCAGTTGCCATTTTGATCCAATTCCAAAGAATCAAAAAAATACCAAAAAATCAAAAAAATTCCAAAAAATCTAAAAATAAAAAAAATTCTAAAAAAACATAAAAATTCTAAAAAATTCAAAAAAATCTAAAAATAAAAAAAATTCTAAAAAATTATAAAAATTCTAAAAAATCAAAAAAATTCTCCAAAAATCCAAAAATCATTAAATGTTTCGGCACGAACCGTTTCGACCCGTACCGTTTCGAACCGAACCGTTTCGACCCGTACCGTATCGACGCGAACCGTTTCAACGCGAACC